>CAKAOH010029388.1:0-28157 GCA_916701665.1 Sebastiscus tertius | reverse complement strand
GCAAGCAGGCAGCGGAGGAGAGGCACCGGTTGCCGGTGTCTCCCTGCGGGCGCAGGAGGGTGAGGCAGGAAAAGCCAACACTAGGATCAGATCTAAATCATGTTCATGGAGAGACCTTGGTCTGGTCAGCTAACATTACTGCCAAGCAGCTGAAATATAGAGTGATATTGTGCTTTTAGCTGACGTGTGTCGTCTCACTGTGTTGAGCGATGCTCGTTCAGGTCTATTTAGAGCGAGCAAGCGCGAGCCCGACGCTGACTTTCGTTGATTTCACGGCCGCAGGTGTCGCTGTTAAGCAGCAATTCTGAAAGTTACAAACAGTCCCTTTAATATAATTATTGTTATTAGAATTAGTTATTTTTATTGTTATGTTATTGTTATTATTATCATTATAGGGTCCCTTGGCCCTGAAGGAGGTTATGTTTTTACCGGCGTTGGCTTGTTTGTTTGTTGGTTTGTCTGTCTGTCCGGATTCAGGATTTTTTTTACCTGAGCATTAAGACCACAGGGTATAACACATGCGCAGTGTGACTGATGACACGTGACCCCGCCTCCTTCTGAGAGCAGAGAGATACGTGTGTGGATGTGTGTCCAGGAGCTGCTGTCCGTCTGTGGTTAGAAAGAAAAAAGCAGTAGATGACGGGATGAGAGACAACGTAGTGTAACATTATACAGACATAACAAGGCTGCTGAATGAGAGAAGCATCCGCCGATACGTTACACGGAAACACACCGTGTTAATAACGAGCCGACCACCTCACGGTACCGCCAGCTGTGAGCTGTGATCTGTTTTTAAAGTCAGGCACCTTGGCGGAGGTCTGCGCTCTCTGAGTGCCATTCTAGTTGTTATTATTATTTATCATCATTATTATTAAGACCAGGAAATGATTTCCTCGTTCTTGCATTTTTATAAATATATTACAACTTATGACAAAATAATTGAAACAAAACTAAAGGCCTTCTGCGAATATTATACAGGTAGGGCTTTTATTGTGAAAGAGAAGAACAGAAGGAGTGGATCTGGTCTGCACTGCCTTACCTAGATGAAAAGTCAGAGGATCACTGTTCGTATCAATGCCTATGAAAATGAACGCACTGTAATTTGTATATATCCCACCGAATCAATTCATATGTAATCCACGTAATAGTGAACAAGGAAGTATAGAGAGCGACAAATGCAGCGTAGAAAAAAACACCAGACTTTCACCAGGAGACCGGCGGGCGTTCATGTCCTGTGTGAAACCAGAAGTCAACATTAATTTATTTGTCACGTAACTTCCGTATTTAAGTAACGCCACTTCTGTCGTTATTTTAACCCAAACCACCAAACCACCATCTTTTCTTAAACCTAACCAAGTATTTTCTTGTGAAGACGGAAGTATTATTATTTTGAAAAGACTGTATGCATGTAATGAGTGGAACATTCGTAGGAACTAGAAGAAGAGTGACCGGATCACCAGAGTCACTGGGATTCATCACTCTTAAATCAATTTGTGTTTTAGTTTTGAATTTCCCTCAACATATGTGATAAGGGTGAGCAGATACAGAATTTACATGTATACAGCACGTTGATTTAACTATCTAAGGGGAAACTTTACATCACGTCTGTCTGTCCAGAGCCAACAGGAAGCATCACTACACCCTGCAGATCAGCAGTCGTCTGGGCCGAACGCGCTACAAGGAGCAGTTCATGTTCCTGTACAGGTGAGTGTAGCACATCCTCACTGATTCGCCATAAAAAGGCAAAGAAATAAATGCACGGGTGTTCTGCAGTTGTAGCGTCGGCCCATTTGACAATGAACATGAGAGTGACTATGCCATCCTAATTTAGGATTCCTAACTTGGGAACTCCCTGTGTTGGGACGGTTCTGTAACAGCTAAATTCCTACCCTAAGATAAGTTGATTTTTCCTAAATGCAGTTAGGAAGCGTGTTTCTGTAATAGCACAAATCCTCAATGGGATAAGATTTAGGAAGTTTATGTAATGAGGTCCTGCCCAACTGCCTTCAAACAACTGTGGTATCTGATGGATGTTGATCATTTGAGCTGGTTTTGTTGATCCATTTCCAACAGAACAGGACCCTCTAACTACAGATATCAGAAAGAAACCTGCTCTGCTGATCATTCTGAAGCTGCATAATCAAAATATAATGTATTGATTGTTTGTGTAGGGATGACCTGGTTGACTTGGTGGGCTCCTATCAGTTCGATGACCAGGTGACTGAGGGAGGAGATGTTTTCGCTAGAGATCCCTACATCCTGCGATTCAGATGCCTCAGTACAGGTAAAAAAACATATCTTCAAAAAGACAAAATGAATTAAGGAAATGCAACAACACGTGCTCTCACCTCTTTAAGTCCGTTACACACCGGGGGGCGTGACATTTAATTTGCGCGTCTTTAAATCTTTTGAACTGTTGTTTTTGTCGTGAATACTTTCACACAGAACGAGAATATTACACGGCGAAAAGTGACATTATTGTTTTTTGGAATGAGGTTGATTTTCTGAGCTTTGGCAGCGCAGACCAGATCCACTCCTTCTGTTCTTGCATTTCACAATAAAAGCCCAGGCTAGTATTTCGCATTTTCCTGTCTTTTATTTGTCACGCCCCCAACATTTTCTTTTGTGCGGTTAATTCAAATGTCAATGTATATTTTTGAACTGTTATTTTTGTCATGAATACTTTCACACAGAATGCAAATATTAGTTCCTGTCAGCTATAGCTGTGTGAATGTAAAGGTGTGTGTGTGTGTGTGTGTGTGTGTGTGTGTGTGTGTGTGTGTGTGTGTCCACCACAGTGCTGAAGGACCTGGTGCTGATCCCAGTTCACACCAAACCAGAGGACTCGGAGAAGGAGCTGGACGAACTCTACGATGTCTTCCAGCACGTCAAGAAGAAGTGGAGGACTGATGTAGGGACATGACATCATTAGTACTCTGACTATGACAGTGATCTGTGATTCACTAACAGGAATACCTGTATCCCAGAAGGCCGAGATGGACTAATTAAAAAAAAAAGAAATTATACATCAAAATAAACAGTTAAAATATTTAGCTAAAATCATAGACTGTATATAAGAAGTGGACGCAGTCACCGTGATGTCACCCATTAGTGTGTGGACTACGGTTTTGAAGCCTTGAGATCGGCATTTTGGCCGTTGTCGTCTTGATTTTTGGCAGTCATTGACTTGTTTTTTTTGGTTGTCACCATCTTAGATTTTGTCCGTCATCCTCTTGGTTTTTGGCCCTCGTTTTGGTTTTTGGCCGTTGCCATCTTGTTTTTTTTCCGTCATGAACTTGTTTTTTGCCGCCACCATCTTGGTTTTTGGCCGTCACCGACTTGGTATCTTGCAACCAGAAGTGACACGAGAGGGTGGAGCTAAGTACAACCAAAAGCTAAATAAGACATTTTCAGGCGACCAAAAATGTCATAATTAACGTTGATGGAGTGAAAACACACAGTGAAAGGGTTAAAGTTGTAAGACGAAAACACGGACAACTCCCAGACCGGACAACGCCGTGGTAGCGACCTGTCAATCACGAGGTAGCCCCGTCCTAAAGCATCCTCTGCTTTATGATCTATTTGACTCTAAATGGGACCATAATTTACTAAATGAACATCATGCTGTATTGAAGAAGACTTGAAACTAGCAATTGAGACCATAAACTCATGTTTACAATGTTTACTGAGGTAATAAATCAAGAGAGAAGTAGGCTCATTTTCTCAGAGATTTCTATACAAGTAGAGGAGTCGCCTCCTGCTGGCTGTTAGACAGAATGCAGCTTTAAGGAGCTTCAGCGTTGGCTTCACTTTTCAGAGCTGGAAGTTGCCGCCTGTATAAAAGTAACTGATAAATGATAAACGTCCAGCTTCTGCAACTCCAGTTGGTGGACGTGTGAATGCAAACTGACCTAAAAAACAGTTCAATACAACATCAACTTTTATATGATTAATAGTTGAGGAAGTCATCAAAAGACCGATCCAACATTGTGAGTGTTTACCTGTTTGGGTCTCTGTTGACACGTGTCGATGTCCTCCAGAACGTGATGATCCTGGGCGACTTCAATGCGGACGGCTTGTACGTCTCCAAGAAGAAGATGAAGGGCATCCGTATCCGTAGCGACAAGAACTTCCACTGGCTGATTGAAGACGATGTCGACACCACGGCGAGCACCCGAAACGACCACACATACGACAGGTAACACACACAAACCCGAGTGGTGGAAAAATAGAATAAATTTAACGTTATAAACTGTCCATATTATAAAAGTACTTCATTATCTCTACCAGCTACAACATGTACCTGCTGGGTACCACTTTATGATAAGACATACTTTATAAAGGGTTCATTGATAGATGGCTGTATTACGATTCATCAAATCATTTAATAACACTTTTAAGATTACTCATAGGCCATTAAAAAGACTTTTGGGTTGCCAGATTATAAAAAATTCCATTTGGCTGGTATACCATTAATGACTGACACTTCATAAATACATTTTACTGGAAATACCTCTGTACTTTTAGTTAAAGGACCAATACGTAATAAATTTACTGTAATAAATCATAGAATGACCATCAGAGGTTATGGAAACATGCTAAATTGAAATACTGGACTCAGACAACAACTGGTGCCTTCAAATGAAACTGGTGAGCTCGTGTTTACAACATGGAAAGTCGTGTACACGACATGCCTGGCGTTCAAGTGGTTAGGTCGTGAGAACACCGCTGCTAAGCAACGGCAATATTAACGTTAATGTTGGCATCTAGAAGCCACAGAGGCTAACGATTTAACAAGCTAGCAAGCGGGTAACATAATGCAGGAAATGCAAAGGCATGATGACAGAGGGAGAAGATGAACATTTTCCTCTGACATGTTATAAAATTATGAAGAAAAAAAATATACGACTAAAATTACAATGTATTAACTTATTATGCACCGAAAAATTAACTTCCATGGCCTCCGCCATTTCTGATAACGTCACCAAACACGTCACAAGTCGTGAACTCGGAGCTTTCAGAAACTTTCCACTACCGAGGTCGTGAATACGAAAAGAGTCATATTGACTCTCCTCATGAACATGGTAATCGTTACTGTTTTAGGGGTTTATGTTTATTTGTTTATTGTATTTATGTATCTATACATTGAGCTGTATTTATAACAGCCAAGTTTCCCTTTAAGGGCGAGTACAGTAAAGTGAATCAGTGAGAACAACTCAACAGACTGTGTATGTCTGTCTGTATGTCTCCGTTCAGGATAGTAGTTTACGGAGACGACATGCTCCAGGCTGTCGTACCAAACTCTGCCAAGCCCTTCAACTTCCAGAAGGCATATGGACTCAGTGATGAGCAGGTCTGTTGTTATTTTGATCTTTTAATTTCACTAACTAATTATTGTGCTGTTGTGAAGAGCCTTAAAGTCTGGAATTAGAACAGTTTATAGAATCACATAATTCAGCATGAAAATGTCCAGAAACTTTCACCTCTGGTTTGAAACATTTGGTTTCACATTCATCCAGAATTATAGCTGACGGTTTACATATTGCCACTCAATAAATAACTGTTTATTTTTCAGACTCTGGACGTGAGCGACCATTACCCCGTGGAGGTGGAGCTGAAGTCCACGACGAACACAGCACGTGAAGAGGATGGTAACCGGCACAAATATACATACATACTTATTATTATTATGATCATGTACTACTGCTACTACTACTACTATAAATAATAAAATCACAGTTTTGTTCATGCTAAATGAGTGTAGCAGTCCATCATTCTTTGGTACTTGCTGTCATGTCATTTTAGCTGAATGTCTCAGATCCTCTTAGTTGATTGGAGGTGATTCAGATCACCTGTTGACTGACTCCTAATTAACCAGTGAGAGCAGCTTGATGCGGTTCCCCTCTTGGCTAATTAGGGTGTGGCGACGCCCTTAAAAATCAATTTTTTCCATGTTTTTAGGAAGAAAACGTTGTATAAATCAGGCTATGAATTATATATGAGCAACCAACACATTCTCACTCCCAACTCATCAAATATCACCGTTTGGTCAGCGCCCCTCGGCAACGGAGACCGGCACACGGGGTATTTTGTGACGATGCAATTTAACATCGTTCCAATACAGGGCATGAAACTGATGCGCTGCACAGAGAGTTTATAGCTAATGTTCAACTCTTGTCCCTAGTTGGGCTTTGACATGTACAGTGTAATTAAAATATACAGCTTTCTATATGATAAAACCACAATACACTACAAATATGAAAATACAGGAAAATACACATCATACAATACACATAGCCTACCACAATACACTAATACAAATACACCAATACACCTTGGTAATTTACAGTACAAGTACCCCTCTAGCGTTACTTTTGGACAGACCGGGGACGGCGTGTCAGTATACGTTCGTTTACATGAGTCATACATAATGTCCTTTCAAAATAAACTTCCATTTTCACAGGAAGTTAGGTTTAAGCAACACAACCACTTAGGTAGGGTTAGGAAATGGTTGTGGTTGACATTTACTTCACTGACTAACAACTCACGGGACTGAAGATACTGACAAGTCACGTGACTCACTTTTAGTTTCACATGGGACACAAACAGTGTTCTCCTGGTTGAAAGTTGTGTGTTTGTTTGACCCATCCACCCTCTAAACAGCAATTTGCCATTTACGATTCTACAATTTCATTTAGCAGATGCTTTTGTCCAAAGCGACGGACATCTGAGTATTCGTACGACACAAGCAACGATCTAGCTAGGAGGGAACAACGTGAGTTAGAGCCAACAACAGCTTCAAGCCCGATCGGATACATGTACTGACAGGCAGTGCACAGAGGATATGCACAGGGTGAATAGAAGCAGATTCTTTTTTTGTCATCATCCTCATTAACATCAACAATGTCATCAATATCATCATCATCATGAATATCCTAATCAACATCAACAACATCCTCAATATCAACATCAACAACATCCTCAATAGTATCAGTGTCATTAGGTGAGGAGGTGTTCATGAAAGAGCTGTTGGGTATTTAGCTTTTTCTTAAAGGTGGAAAGGGACTCTGCGGATCCAATAGAGTTCGGTAACTCATTCCACCACCGGGGGAATACAGAGGAGAAGAGTCTAGCTAGTGACTTAGAGCCCTGTTGTGATGGGAGTACCAGGCTGAGCGCAGTGGGCGGGAGGGAGTGTAGACCTGGATGAGGGAGTTCAGGTAGGCGGGAGGGAGTGTGCACCTGGATGAGGGAGCCGTTTTTGTTGCTGTTTTGTAAGCGAGCAACAGGGTTTTGAATTTGATGCGAGCGGCAACTGGGAGCCGGCGGAGGGATATGAACAGCGGAGTGACGTGTGCTGTTTTTGGTTGTTTGAAGACCAGTCTTGCTGCTACGTTCTGGATCATCTGCAGAGGATTGAATGTGCTTTGCAGGGAGGCCTGCCAGTTGGGAGTTGCAGTAGGCAATGTGTGATTATTACAAGAGCCTGTACCAGGAGTTGTGTTGCATGCAGGTACGGTCTGATCTTCCTGATTTTGTACAGGGCAAAAAACGACACGACTGAGCAATTGAGGCCACGTGAACCTTAAAGGTTAGCTGGTCGTCAATCATGACACTCGCCTCACTGGTTGACTGGCAATCGTTCAGTTCGGCACATCCCCCCACCTGACGCCCCCCAAAACAGAGAGTTGTCATTTTTACTCTTTGGTTTTTGTTCGGATTAAACACTCAAGATTGAATGTGTTAATAATTGAGCTTTAGCTGTGCTGGTAGGCAGATTTAGTTCCGGTTGGACAGAGCCAAGCTAGCTGTTTCACGGTTATGGCTAGAAAGGATCCGTCTTGTGTAAAACTCTGGCGAGACTTAGCGTTCATGTATTTACATTCAGCAGGCATCCTGTATCTCTACACCTGTAGGAGGGTTGCATTTGCAGTTCTGTGAGACATGTTAACAGGCTAATTTGAATGCAGGGTGTAATTTGTTTTAGATTAAGGTTCCAGTAATGTAACGAAGTCATGAATCAAGTTCTTCATTTTTATTTCATTATCATTTCGATCCCGGCCTACGGACAAAAGCGGTAGTGTTTCCGAGCACCAGAATCCCTTTAGAAAACCTCTCATTTTACTGCAGCATGGTCAGTCCTGGCTCTCCCGTGCCTCCCTTCCCTCCAATTGGCCCCGGCAATATGGTCTGGGGAGTGCCGATGTCCAGTTTACAAACGGGTAGGTATATGACATTAAGATCTACAAGCCAAATGCCAACTACACAATCATCCAATCAAAGATAAACTAGCTAATGTTATGCTAACAGATTACTAATAAAACATCGGCTAACACTGCATATTTAATCTACCGTATCTTGCAAAATGAAACCCATGACTTTGTGAGTTTAGCACTTGTTTTTGACACTTGCAGTAAACAGCCATCGGATGGCACTCTTGCTGTTGATGACGACACATTCCCTATAGCCTTGTGTTTTACAAATTTAAAGAGAGTGGTATTGATCTTCTTATTTCTCTGCCAGAAAGTGAATCATTTCCCCAAGATGTTGAACTCTTCCAGCCTTCCTAACCCGTGCTGATGTAGCTGCAGGATTGAGTGGATTATGTGTTTTTTCTCTGCAGATCTGGACCTGCCGGTACTGCCGCGGCCCGTGGTCGTGGATGAGGATCTGCAGGAGCTGAAGAGAGGAAACCTGCTACTGGAGAGGGAGAAACTCAGCCTGGAGATCCAGATCCTCCGGCTGAAGATGGCCAACATGAGCCGCAGAGATGAAACTCAGCACAACAATACACTCCTACCTTAACCCATGAAGTTGACACAAGCTGCTCACCGTTCTGGGTTCATGCTTGAGCTGCAATATGACGACATATATCGTCAAAATGATATAAAAATATCTATCGTATATGTATTTCTCTATATCATTTCTATTGTGATGTAAGCTTTTTCTCTATAATTTCACTTAAAACTGTTATGTTCATTTTGCACTTAAGTTCTTAAAATGAGAAAATACTTTTCATTTGTCAAGTATGTAGTTCACATAGGACTATACAAACACAGGCTTAACCATGTGGTTATAACCAATAGTTGATGATATATTGATGCTCTGATATCATAGACTCAGGTAGACATTTCTCCTCTATATCTTTACATAGACAACAGTTGACTATTTATTTATTGAATTACCAGAAAACATGCTATATTGTGATCTACAGGCTGTCATTTTTCAGATATTCATACCACTGTACCTCAGGCTCCATCCTGGATTGCTGCTTTAATCAAGATGAACCCTTTTCAGTTAGTGTTTTTGACTTTTGACTGAATCAAGGTATGAAGTTGATGAAATAAATTATAACTGGCTCATTAGTGAGACATTTGGATTAATTCTTCTACAGATTTGATTCTCAGCCCGAACCACACGTGGTGGTCGACGGGTTTGGTTTCCTTTCATTCGGTATCTTTTTAAACAAAGTGTTGAATCAGTAAGTGGCATCTTCTTTTAAAGCTTGCATCACTTTGAAAATTCTCCTCAAGAGAGTCAATGTGTCACATGTGAACGTACGTGCTAACTGGCCGTTGGCTGTGATCTTTGCGGTGCGTTTAAATGCAACTTGTCGGCCAAGACAAAAGGTGACAAAGTCAGCCTTCATCGCCGCTAGTTCTCTGATGCCGGCTCGGTGTGTCTGGGTCTTAAAAGACACTGTACAAAAGCAAATTATTGATTTAATGAGGTCTGACAGTGTTAATAACTCAAGGGTTTAAAAGAGAAACTTGATCACTTCTGTTACTTTAGTTTTATATTTTGAGATTCTTGACTGATTCCTTTTCAACTAACCAAGAATTGAAATGACAAGCAGTAATTACAAAAACTTTATTAGTATCTCCCTCTTTACAATACAATACAATAAGAAGAAACAAGACCTGTGGTGATTTGTGTTTCTGATGGTTAAAGTCTCACATGGACACAAAACTAAATACGGTGGAAATCATTTTCCATTTATTAAGTTGCAGAACTTCATTTCTAAACTGGATTTGAAGCTTTTAGTCAGTGTGTGTGTGACTGAGTGAACTGTTTAACAACTAATATCACAGTGAAACCTGATTATATGCCATTAAGGAGTTATGATGTGTGTACGGGGCAACAGATATTCCTGGTCCTTGAAATTCTCAAAATGATTCAATTCACGTTCACTGGTCAGAGGATGTCAACACCAGGGCAGGTTTTGGAGTTTGATGGGATTCATGTGTAACGGAGCAAAACAAACGGTCTTCTCAGCGAGCAAACGCACACCTCAGACACAGGAAGTGAAGCCGGGGAGCAGACCAACATCGTTGTCTTACTTCTTGCCTGATTTCTTGATGCCACTGCCGCCTGGAGGGGAAAAACGCCAAGAAAAAAAAAATAATATGCTTCAGAAAACCTCTAATATGACCACATTTTTTTGCACTTTGTTTTTGAGTTTGTCAATGTATTTTTTTCTATGCAATATAGATTAGGGGTGGAAACAAATCCATTCAGCTATGTATCGCGATTGTTTTTTTTTACGATTTTCAAATAAATTATTTAATGCCAGAATCGATACATTTGCTTCATTTGAGTCTATGTGGAGGTAGACGGAAGATACCCCTTTTATTGTTGTAGTCTGAGTAACGTGACGTCATATCCGTTCCGTATCCGTCAACCAAAACAAACCGCAGCGAGCCGAAACCAGAAAGCAGAAAACGTTGGAGGGTCAGCGTGGATACGACCTGCACCCTCACATGTTAAATCCAGCGTGGTAAACACTACACATCCAGTAAAGTATGGAAACACTTTGGGTTTCACACATTGCAGGACAAGCAGAGCTAGACATCAGGCTAAAGCTGCATGCTAACTCTGTCACGGACAGGAAACGTTATCGTATGGCGGTAACGTGCGGTCGAGCCGGCCGTCACTCTCATATCCGTGGTCAAATGGGCCGACGCTACAACTGTAGAGCACTCATATACTGACATTTATGTTAAATGCATTCAAACGGCCCCGATGGAGCTGACCATGGATGTATAAAGAGAACGGAGCTGACGGGAGAGCTAGAGACCACCTTGGAGAAGTTAGAGGAAGTAGACACGTGGGACTACGTCCGCTTTTCAAAATAAGGTGTTAACAAAGGAACTGTTTATACAAAATACATCTATGGAAATAAGATTGATTGGATTATAATCTCCAGAAGTATAAAACATTACATGTCCCTTATAAATTCAAAAGAAAATATCACTAATTTATGAGGGAAATGTCTTTATTCTTTGATTTTTGGGTTGCTGGAAAAAATTTAATAAATACTTCCTGACAATGATCCTGATATATTTGACTTCAGGACATCTCTGACTACAGACATGCTGAAAATCAAACATTTTCACTGGATTCATTTAGAGATTTTCCAAAGTAAAAGTCCCTAGAAGTGTAGGATTTAACTTTTTCCCCATGGCCTAGTGTTAGAGAAGTTAACAACAATCACAATAAATCGTAATATCGAATCGCAACACATATTGAATCAGCACCCAATTATCAAGATAGTATCGAATCAGGAGATCGGTGAATCGTCCAAGCCCTATTATAAATATAGTTGCTTTAAAAAAAAAAAAAAAGTCTAGTTAGTGGCAGCTGAGTGCATTCTGGGTGTTGTAGGTTTTCTACCTTTTGGGCAAAAAGGAATCTCAGCTCTTTTTCTCTGGCCATGTAGCACCAATTTCAAAAATATTGCTACTGCATAGACCAGCTATTCTCAACCACTGGGCCGGGCCCACTAGTGGACATCAGAGCACCACCTAGTGGGCCGTGGAGGACCTGCCAAATGGTTAGACTAACCTCTTCAAAATCTGACGGCCACTATTCTATCTTTCAGAGGTTGTAGCAGGCTCAGTTTTAAAGCTAACGGTACCATAGGAAACTAAAAAACCTAAAGAATCCATTGGTACCAACTATGTCTTACCATTTTGTCGGGAAGGAGGTTAAATAACGCTCCAAATATACATCAAATTTTGGCGAGGAATAACTGGCATGGCCATTTTCAGACGGGTCCCTTGACCTCTGACCTCCAGATATGTGAATGAAAATGGGTTCTATGGGTACCCGCTAGTCTCCCCTTTATAGACATATATGTCTCGGATGCAGTGACACAAAGTTGAGTGTTTTTTGAGACGAAAAAAAGTTGTTGGAGCCCAGTTTGTAATTTATTTGGGAAGGTGGTCTTCAGAAATGTTTTTAACAATCAGAAGTGGGCCTCAGGATACAGAAGGTTGAGAACCCCTGGCAGAGACAGTCTAGTTTTATGAAAAGACCATCTTTCCAGCGGTGAAATACTTCTTTAAGGATGTACTTGAAAAAAATCCAATTTTTTTTCTTTACGGGTCACATACACATCTTATACACCATGGCTGCTTTTCTGGTCTTACCTAGAGGTCCTTTTCCAGAAGCTTTGGCCTTCAGCGCATCCATGGCCTTCTGGTCTTCCTTCTGCTTCTGCTTGAAGGCAAGTTCATCCTGCAGACACACAGTCAATTTACAATCCTTTGACTAAACTCTTTCCATGATATCACTTGTGACCAATGTTCCCTTCAGTTTGGGCTGCAGCTAACATTTATTTATGACTATTTTGGCAGTTTTAGTCCTAGAAAGATTACAACTGAGTATCACAGGTTCCCAGAGACGAAACAACAAAAAGGAAATGTTGCCTCAGGGCTTCTTTTTATTTTTACAACAAATACTCAGCTGACAATTGAAGGCATCTCCTTGGGCTCTGAGAAATAATGATGTATGACGTTATGTAGCCTAAACTATCAGAAATCAGAAAGAGATTTATTGTCATGGACGCTGGAATTTGCCTTGGTGTTGTGATGCATAAAGGTCAAAATATACTATACAAAAAGAAATATACTAAAAATGTAGGATCAAATTATGTAAGTCACATAAATAAATAAATAAATATAAAAACTGGAGAAAGAATGTAATGCAAAACAAACGGATAATGAATGTACAAATATTCATTGTATAAAGAATATATGCAATGTGCAAATAATACAGAAATTTGCGTTAGGAAAGAAAACAGTGGATAGATTAAGTGATGTACTATACTCAATTTTAACAGTCTCCTCTGCACTGTAGTCACTTTTCTTTTTTTAATAGTCGCGTATCACAGCTGTTACCCTG
The DNA here is from genome assembly GCA_916701665.1 of Sebastiscus tertius. Classification (NCBI taxonomy): domain Eukaryota; kingdom Metazoa; phylum Chordata; class Actinopteri; order Perciformes; family Sebastidae; genus Sebastiscus; species Sebastiscus tertius. The sequence goes on along the minus strand of CAKAOH010029388.1, from coordinate 14,972 downwards.
CACTGTATTTTTATATCTGGTATATTTTTTTGTACTTTGCACTACTAACTTTTTTTACTGCCTTTTTACTCACATGTTTTGCACTGTGGAACTGTGATGCTGGAAAGTTGAATTTCCCTCAGGATCAATAAAGTTACTATCTATCTATAATGAAAACAATGGTACAGTCTGAGAGCACACTTACATCATCCATTTCCTTGTTCTGTTTCTTGGGAGCCTTCAGTGGTTTCTTTTTTCCTCCTGTGGACAACAAATCAATAAATATTATATTGGCTGTCTGGCCTGATTAATAAACAGCTCATCTGGAGACAGACAGGGTTTGGTTTGCTGTGGTTTGACCAGAAGGCCGTGATCCATTGAAGATCTACTCTTCAATACAACAGAGCACACAGAAGCCTGCTATACCAACACAGTATCACATTATAAGGTTAACCTCAGCTAAGTTAGCGGGTCTGTGGCTAACACCAGCTATATATAGCTATAATGTTGTTTAAATCAGCCGCTGAGAGACTATGTATACGCCGAATGTCCCAGACGACCGCAGTGATTAATACATGACCTATAAACATTGTCTTTCTCGTGTATATAGTCCCCGACAGCAGCAACAGAACATTAATGTGTGATTAGTGAACGCAGTCTGGTGAAGAGGATCGTCATGAAGCTCGTGTGCTCTTCAGCAGCAGCTAACTCGCTAGCTAATGAATGACGCTGCGCTGAGTTTAATCACGCTGTCAGACACATTCAATGATGACCAGGAGATGAAACCAAGTCTCACCTTCTCTACCAGACATGATTAAAACTCGTCGCGCTGCTTTGAAGAGAAGAAATACACGTGTTTGTTTAGTTGAGATTACAGCCGGTTGTCTGTCTGATCCGCGCTGTCAGGACCCGGGGAACTAGAGATGAGTCGGTAGAGAACGAGCCGGTTCATTAAGCCGGCTCTTTTGAGTGAACGATAAGAGCCGGCTCCCGCCCAGAGCCGTTTTTTTTCTTTAATAATTCAAGGCAGAATGATAGGACAATCTTCTCCGCGCCACGGGCACTCCATGCACTAGTGATGTTACGTGCTGTGCCGAGGCTTCGGAGCGTGTCTCGAGTAATCCAGGAAGTTTTCCGCGATGCGCGTATCGAGGCTTGTATCGTTTTAGACCATTGACGTCATTGATGACGTCCGAAGCCTCGCTGCCTGGCCGTACCGCGTGACTGGTTCAGGAAGTGGTTCAGATCTTCACTGGTTAAACCAATGCCACTTTCCAGAAGTGACACAGAACACTAATATTACCCCTCCTGCAATTATTATATTATATTACACTACACTACAATACAATTATTGACCAAAGGATTGGTTTACACACATAAGATGCATTAGTCACATAACAATTACAGTTTATTATACTTGTATGTTATATACTCATAATATACTTACTAGAAAATAGACATTACATTATATATATTATATAGATATAAATGGATTACATGGTAATATATTTATTTTTCATTGTTTATAGTCATTCCCAACAGCCTTTACTGGCGCAAAATACAGTATATCACAGATCACATGGTTAAGATCATATCTACCTGTTTTACACTCTTTGGCCATCAGGTGTTTTTTGTGCACATGAAGCCTCGAGAAATGAACCCTTTTCAGAACCAATTTGCTGGAAAGCTTCAATGCTTCATGAGGCTTCAGCTCGCCATCATTAGTAAAATGAAGAGCCGTTTGGGAGCCGAAAGAGCCTTCTTGGTGAGCTGAGCCAAATGATCTGGATCACTAAAAAGAGCCATAATTCCCATCACTACGGTGAACTCAGGACCCCGGTGAACTCTGAACCGGAAACAGAGGGATCGCTATGTGCCTGAACGAAAAGCCACCTGAGCCGGCTGTTAGCTGTTAGCTGTCTCATCAGGATGCTAACACACTAGTTAGCCCAAATAAACTTCGTCCGTGTGACATGTATGCTTTGACAACTTTGAAGAAAACAGGTATATTTATTTATTCATGAGTTAAACGATCAAAGACCTTTTATATGATTAAAAAGACCTATAGCTGTTAGCAACGTGGAGCTAAAGCTAGCTAGTGAGCAATGAAACAGGGAAATGAACAGAGCAGAGCAGAGAGATAACCTTGGAGGTAAACTGTTATGTAAGTTATACAGAACTAATGAAGTCAGTCTCTGTGTAACTGTATCCTGCTACAGTCTGTCTGGCTGCTCATTAACACACCAGTCAGTGATAGAAGTGTTGTCTGTGACCTACAGTGGTGGAAATACTCTGTTACTAGTAAAAGTCCTTCATTGAACATGTTACTTTTATTTAAGTAAAGTATCTAAGTATAATCAGGAAAATGTACTTAACATATTAAAAGTGAAGTACTGACTGTTGTACTATTATAGATTCAATCATTAGATTATTATTACTCATGCATTAGTGTGAAAGCAGGATTTTAGTGTTGTAGTTGGTTGAGCTGGAGCTACTTTTGACTTTTGATTATTTCCATTATGGATCTGCTGATTATTTTCTCCATTAATCTATTGATTGTTTGGTTAATGCCATCACAATGGCCCAGAGTCCAAAGTGACACCTTCACAATGTTTGTTTTCTCCAACTAACAGTCCAAAACCTCAACATTATTACTAATACATTAAACATTGTTACAGTAAAAAGAAAAGCAGCAAATCTTCACACTTGAGAAGCTTGAACAATAAAATGTTTGATCTTTTTTCTTTCTTTCTTGACTAAACGATTACTAAAATAGTTGCTAATCAATATTCTGTCAATCAATGAATGGATTCAGTTGTAGTTGTACATTTTCAGATATTATGCTAAAACCTGAATTTGTAAAGTAGCTTGTAACTAAAGATGTTGAATAATTGTAGTGGAGGAAAAAATTACTATGTTTCTCTCTGAGATCTGATAAGAGGTAGAAAGTGTCACAAGAAGAAAATACTCAAGTAAAGTATAAGTACCTCAAATTTGTACTTAAGTACAGTACTTGAGTAAATGTGATTAGTTACACGCGTCATGTAGTATGTGCACAGTGCATATTAGTCATGTTTTTTTCCCAGGTTGTAAAATTAGTGGCAGTTCGATGTGGTTATGAAGTTAGCTAATAGTGGAATTTAAATGTCTTGCATATATTAGGGGTGAGTTCAGTGGTGAAAAACATACTTACATCTTTTACTTAAGTAGAAGTACTTGCATCAAAGGGTATAAAAAGTGAAAGTACACATTATGCAGAAGATTATTCCAGAAGAATGTACTATATATTATATTATTGAATTATAACTATTGATGCATTAATATATACTGTACATTGTATACTGCTGGGTATCTAGTGAATTCCCCCATCCCCTTTATCCATAATAATACATCATCATTTATTTGTTGATTATAATTTGTATTATTAATCAGAATCTGCAAAATAACAAAGTATCAAATAAGTGTAGTAGTAAAAAATACAATATTTTCCTCTGAGATGTATGATGATGTATAATTAGCATACACTCTGTTGCCAGTTTATTAGGTCCATTTGCATTGCAGCAAAATATATCAATTGTGAAGAACTCAAATTCAAACAGCTGGATTGTATCTGAAAGAGACGCTGGATCCAGTTCAGTAGTCAGATCTCTTTGACACAGCAGCCCACCTCTAGCTGATAATCTGAATGAGAGGCTTTGAAACTATTTAACATTCACACTTGATAGTTTATCAATCATCTCACTGTTTTTTCTCACAGGTGCCTGTTCCAGTGTCTCTGTAGCTGCAGGGAAAGTGAAGCTCTGACAGTTTTCAAGCTGCACTTCTGACCGCTGCCGTTCTCAATGAGGTATTTCTTCAGAGGAAAGACCTGAGCTTTTATTTGTCTGGTTCTACGTTAAAACACGACACTGAAGCAGTTGATTAACGGTATCTTTACTGTGTCAGGTACAGAGGAGCTCAGATCTGTCTCCGGGCTCATGGACCATGCTGTCTGACCCGCCTCTCCCTGCTTGGACCTCTGCCTGGCAGAATCACTCTGGTCCGAACCTACAGCGCCCACCATCAGCCCGGCGCCCCTCCACCCGCTAACCCCACCCCTCCTGATGGGAAGGGCAGAGCCGATGTGGTGAAGGAGCGAGCCCTGGCTGCCTTACAGGTACAGGAAATCCCTCTTCTGACTGTTTATAACAACTTTCCAGACCATAGACACCACTGACTTCATATATTAAAGAGGACATATTATGCTTATTTTCAGGTGCATACTTGTATTTTAGGTTTAAAAGCCCAGTCTGCTCTGATTGGTCAGCTAGCCCACTCTGTTGTGATTGGTCAACCAAACCAAACTTTTTGGACTCCGCTGTAACTAGCTTTTTTTGAGGACGTGCCAAATAGCCGTTATGCAAATGTGTTACTTGGTGACATCATCATGTTACAGTAGAAAAGGCGGGACTTCAACAAGGCGTTTCAGAAAGGGAGAAAGCACAAAAGCATAGTCGGTCCTCTTTAATCATCTGATACCACAAAAGAACACAAAACTAAATTAAAAACACTGCCTTCTTTCTCCCTTCTCTCCCTCCTCCAGTATGCAGGTGAGTTAGGGCGGCAGTGGGGTCAGAGGTCGGCTCAGACGGCCACCGCCACAGTCAACTACTGGTGGGAGAGGTACGAGGAGTTTGTCGGGCTCAACGAGGTCCGTGTGGCCCAGACCAAGGTCACTGAGGTCAGCAGACAGTAAGAGGCAGGAATGAATCCCAAATGTTGTTCAGTTCTCCATAGCTCACTGATGCCCAAGAGTTATAGATGAACTCCAACATCTATCCGTCTATACCGAGAGAGAGTCTCAGACGTGTGTTTCTTCCAGGCCGAGGCAGCGTTCATGGTGGCCAGAGGGATGGTGCGCGAGGCTCACATCAGCCTGGAGGCCCTGCAGGTCCGGCTGAAGGAGGTCAGAGACCGGCTGGACAGAGTCTCCAGGGAGGAGGCTCACTACCTGGAGCTAGCCACGCTGGAGCACAAACTGCTGCAGGTTATATATATAATACATTGGGCTGTCCCAAATACCATTTTTTTGGGCTTTGAAGCTTCAGTGAAAACTATTCGGAGGTATTCGAAGCTGCGCCGCTGTTAGCATGCATATTTTTTATGCTTAATACATAAAGCTTTATTGTATAAAGCAGCATATTTGTCCACTTCCATGTTGATAAGAGTATTAAATACTTGACAAATCTCCCTTTTAGGTACATTTTGAACAGATAAAAAATGTGTTATAAATGTATTGTTAAATATTTTAATTGATTGACAGCCCTGGAATATACTCATTAGTCTAGTGCGAGAGATCTGTTGAATAATGTACCTGTTTGTGTGATAACAGAACTCTCTTCTGACCGCAGGAGGAGCGTCGTCTCCGGACAACGTATGAAAACTCCGAGGGTTCGGAGAGGGAGAAGTTTGCCTTGTTTTCAGCGGGCGTCAGGGAGAGCCACGAGAAAGAGCGGACGAGAGCGGAACGCACCAAGAACTGGTCCATCATCGGCTCGGTGCTCGGAGCCCTGATCGGGGTCATGGGATCAACATATATCAACCGCGTCCGGCTGCAGGTGAGGAGGGGGGATGACAGCAGTTGGATTCGATGCATTCGATGAAGAGAAAGGGTTTTAATAGTTTAGCCTTCTGCTTACCGCAGCCAATGACTCACGGCTGCAGTTAGCAGTAGGCTAAACTATTAGCAACATTTACTCTCCGTCTCTGAGACGTTTCTCTGATATTGTAGCTTGCTAGAGCCTCGAATCACAGTGTGTCATCTCAAATGTCTGTGATATCTGGATTCTGGCAGCCAACAACACAGCAAGATGACATTTTAGATGTGTAACTTTAGCCCACTGCTAGTGTTAGCCTCCAGTCTTTCCTTTGTTTAGCCTCCAGCTAACACCGTGGTGACGTCACAGAGACTACGTCCTTATTTTATACAGTCTAAGGCGCTAACATGCTCTGCTAATGTTAGCTACACAGGTTTTTATATATATCTCCTTCCAACCTCTCTGGGTAACGAGTATCACTATTACACGCGCCCCAGGCACAACGTTTACATACGATTAAATGATGAAGCGGAGACATTTTGGAAAGACATGGATGTAAACTGCAACTTGACATGTTGGTGGAGGCATACAACCGCAAGGTGGTGATTCTAGTTTAACTATGAAGTAGTTTCTTGTTATTTACAGATATCTTATTCGTCACCAGGACACCAGTGTGCATTGATCTTTGTTTCAGCTGATGCATCCTCACCTCTCTCACCTGTAGGAGCTTAAGACTCTGCTGCTGGAGGCCCAGAAAGGTCCAGAGAGCCTGCAGGAAGCCCTCACAGTCCAGGCTGGAAACCATCGCTCCCAGCAGGACGAGCTCCGGACGCTCATCGACAGCCTCAGGCTCGCTCTGAATGACACCTTCACACAGAGGGACCTCGTGCTTCAGGACAAGAGAGCTCCGACCCCAGACTCACCCACGGTGCCTCTTTCAGCCTTAAAAGACCTCCAGACCGGCAGCCAAAAGACAGAGTCCCTTCTGGAGTCCCTCCGACCACTGCTGGGACAACTGGAGCAAGGACTCGGTAGAGTAGAGGAGGAAATGTTGGAGGTGAGGAGGCTGCTGGAGACCAGACCACAGGCTGAAACACAAGCTGCTCAGCCCCAGTTAGTAACACCGGTGAGTCCAGAGAGACCAGTGAGTCCAGAGAGACCAGTGAGTCCAGAGAGAGAGGACCAGTGGGAGCCAGAGGTGATGGTGAGGCATCTGGAGGAGACCCAGAGGACACTGGGAGAACGAATCAGGACAAATACTTTTTATAACGCCGTGTTTACCTACAGCGCCACCGCCATCACCATCTCTGCCGTCTACCTGCTGCTCAGAGGAGCCGCTTAGACGTGATGCCTGAATCTGTTCACATGCACTGAACCACCGTCAGTCACTGGGAGTAAATATCTAAATAAATTATGTTAGAATAAAAATATTTACTCGGTTGGAAGTAGCTCAGTTTCTGTAATAAACTGGTTATTTCTCTTCCTATGCTGCTGTTTGCTGCTGTCACTACCGGTGGCCTCTAGATAGGATTCATTCTGTGATCTCAAGATAAAAGTTAACTAAAAGGATTTTGGTCTTAATTCTAGCTGCATTCGACGACCTAACAACTGCTTCCAAATCAACACCTGTGACGTTTTTAACTTAAATTATAAATAATTCTAAATAAACCTTGTCAGTAGTTGGCAAGAGGCCTGTACTAGGAAGCAGGATTTAGGGTTAGCGAGGTTTAACCCTTCAGGGTTTTGAGTCCTACGACGGTGGTTCACTTCTTACTGGGGTAGATCGCTATGGTAACTGATGCTGAACACCTAACCTGCTTCGGAGCAAAAGAAAAGCACCACCTACTGACCAATCAGAGCTCGGTGTGCAGATATGTATGATAATATCACATAAATACGAAGAAGTTTAAGAATAAAAACAACACAGTTTAAACTGACAGATGCAGGAAGGACAGCTGGCTGTATGCTGTGGGTGTTTACCGCTTTGAATTATGTTTTTATATTTATTTTTTTACCAGCTGTTTCACACCGCCGGAGACAGGGACTCAGCTGAAAGAAGGTTGAAATAGTCACACGCTATGTCATTACCGAAGAGCATAATGAAGTGTAATCTATGCATCCATTATATAATATATTATATAAAATGTTTTATAATATCACTGCCCCATCTAGACGACTATATCTGACTTTTGAGTATTCCGTTAAATTAATAAATCTGTTAATTTACGCATTCACACATTGGCAATTTTTCCTTTTACCAGCTGTTCTTCCTGCATTTGGCAGCTTCAACTGTGTTACTTTTAGTCTGATTATGTGTTTAATTTCTTGGTATTTGTCTAATATTATAGTTTGTAAAAAAAAAAAAAAAAGCTAGATAAGGAGGAGATACCTTGGGTATGTTGAACTCGCTCCGTAGTACAGGCCTCTGGTCAGCCTATGTATATACTGTAGAATATAAACATAGAATTGAATTGAATAGATCGGCCCCATTTTCATATCCAATCCAGCTGTTTGAGTCAGTATCGGCCCGATATCTGATCCGGTATCGGTGCATCCCTACATGAAATTATGCAGAGATCAGTATAAACACCTGAAGCAGCAATAATGAGAATACATGAACTGTGACTTTTCATTAATGTGAGAACACATTATCATGTGAACTGACAAAATAAAATGGACCATTTAAAAAGTCTCTTTACAGCTGTGAGAGGCCTTTAATCACTGGAGTCCACCAAAAGTCAAATTCCTGAACTAACTACGTGTTAAAATGTAGAAAAGTGTGAATGAAGTTTTGCAGACAGTCTTGAACCTCCTCCAGTACTTGAATGTGTGTTTGTGTGTTGTCGTTGACTGAGCTGATGATGATCACTGTGTATTAAACTGTTAATTAACTGTTAAAGTTTGTTCTGCTCAGCTTTATTGTTTCTATAATAATAATATAACATAACATCAACAATTATTTTCACTATATGGTGAATGATTTTCCTTTTAAATGCTTGTTATAGCTGAACAATATTATTCTAAACCCAAACATATTCTGTTTACTGTCGTATAAGACGAAGAAAAACAGGAAATCTTCACATTTGAGAGACAGATAATCTCTACATGATAGACAACACATTTGATTTTAAAATGTGTTGCAGATGAACCATTGTGTTGAGGCATTATCTATTTCTACAGTAGAAACCTCATATATTATATCAAACATCTCAGGACAGAATTATTCCTATAATAATGTTTAAATCATTTTCTTATAGTAAAAAAAAGTCTGCGGTTCATCTGCTGTTTTAAAACTAGAGTGAAGATACTGGTATCATATGAAACTAGAAATATAAACACAATTTATGTAAAGAAATATAAAAATTGAAAATAATAACATGAGAATATATGAAATATGTACAAATATTTGCATTAAGACGTGCAATATATAACAAATAAGCACAGAGTAAATACAAAATGTTGAGAAGTGGGATCTCTTGAGTGTTAAATCTAAATCCCAGAATGGAATAAATAAGAAATGAATAAGAGTATTTCTTGAATGTACAGTATAAATGCAGTATTAAGGACAGTATTGCACAGTTGAATTATTTTACAGTTGAGTTTAGTCAGTATGTGTCAATTGGATGATAATCTGCATGAGAAATAAAGAAACACATTATAATAGTCTTCATAAAGAGCGAGTAAGTTCCAGCAGCAACCAGCAGGGGGCAGCAGCTTTATCTACAGTCTGTAGGTGAAACCTCCATCAGTCTGCTGCTCTCTGTTGGGTAGATCTTAATGGGTAGGACCAGATCTGGGTAGAATAGGACCAGATCTGGGTAGAATAGAACCAGATCTGGTTAGAATAGAACCAGATCTGGGTAGAATAGGACCAGATCTGGACCAGATCTGGGTAGAAGCAGACCAGTTCTAGTCCTATTCAGAATATTAACAGAGATACTGCCCATCTCGATTTGTCACCCTTTCAAATATTAAATAATTATTGTTACTAGTTAAGTTAATTTCCTGTATTTCAGGATTTTCCCTTCGGGTTATTCATCAAGACTTTTTATACAGTATGTCGGAGAAGAAACCTTTTTTGTCGCAATTTGTGTGAGGTCAAGTTACTTTATTACTGGATAAATAATTATATAAGATAAGATGAAGCAGCACCAGGACAGAAATAAGGACATTAAGCACAGATTAATATTAAAAAAAGTGAGAAATAGTTAGACGTATATAAAATAAAAAGCAGTTAAAGTCAAAATTACACTTGCTTTCCTAGTCTACTGCCAAGAACAGGACTAGAAGTTATTTTGCAAACTCCTGCACAGCTAAAAGGTCTTATCTCAAATATTTATAGTACTATTATGTCACTTAATAATGTAGCACCTGATAAGATCCGAGCAGACTGCGGTGGAAGAGCTTGGAACTGATATATCTGATGAAGTATGGAGTGGTGCATTGGAAGGGTAAACGGGTCAACCTCATGTGAGCTTAACTCAGTTCAAGGTTCCTCATTGAATCCATTATAGTAAGGCCAGACTGTCTAAGATGTCCCCTAATGTCAATGAAATAATGTGATCGATGTCACATACTGTAGAAAAGGCAAACCTCACTCATATGTTCTGGTCTTGTAATAAGCTGAACATCTTCTGGGCTGCTGTATTTCAGACTCTATCTGAGGCATTTCTCAAAGACTTTCAACTCAGCGCTGAAATGGCCATTTTTGGAGTTCCGGGGTTAAGGTATATTAATGATGAATAAAATAAAATAAAAGATGTGTTTGCCTTTGCAGCTCTTCTCGCTCAGAGAAGGAAGCCTCCGCCTCCGCTTGGATGAAAGACCTGATGCTATTCCTTCAGTTAGAGAAGATAGATAGATAGTCAGAGGGTCAACACAAACATTTTATACAACAAGGGACCCTTTATTATCTTATTTCAAAAGGCTTAAGACCCTTCCCCAAAATTAGGCAGGCACTGCAATTTTATCTGTCTTGATTAACCCCCCCGCCCCCCGGAACCGTTCATTGAGCACTCTACACACTAAAATGTAGTGTAAATAACTGATGGTAATGGTAAATAAGCCTTTATACTGGAACATCCACAAATTTGTTTATATTTCAAAGCATGTATATGTATCTTTTCCTGTGCGAAATGTTAAATTAATTAATTTGTATGTATGTTATATTTTATTAATATTGTGTTTGTTGGCTTTTTTATTTTTTACTTTATATTATTTTTATTTTCTTATTTTATATTAATTTTTATTCATTTAATTTATTTATTTTTTAATTTTTCTTATCATACTACTACTTCGAGCTACCATTCCCTGTGTAGATATGTTATCCAGGCAGTTGGGGGATGGGGGAAAGTAAAAATGCTCTATGTCAAATATCTGTGAATAATGTTCTTTTTCTTAAATAAAAATATTATCCAAAAAAAAAGACAAAATTACACGGAAAGCAATACATGCATTACCCATGACCAGAGAGAGAGAGAGAGAGAGAGTACTTTGATACCATGTACTACAGCATACACCAGAGTAGTATATAATATGATTAAGTAAATATAAAACAATAATATCAGATTAAAAACAACAATACTCTGGTGGAAAAGGTGAAACCAGAAGAGTTGAGGTTGTTACAGCAGCAGGTGAATGAATCACTGGGTGTCCACATACTTCTGGCCATGTAGTGGTGAGTCTCTCTGCAGTGTTTCTCTGTGCTGGTTTAATCCACCGCAGCAGCTGTTAGCTCTTTACTTAGCACAATGACACACACACACTACATTCTTATTGGCTGATTCTGATGGTGATCCGGAAACCTTATTATTTATTTATTATTATTATTATAAGGGTCACTTTGGTATTTTTCAACCTGGAAACTATTTTCCCATGTTTTTAACTTTTTAACTGACTAATAGTAACAACAATTTGTGAAAGTGGTCCAGTATTGAGGGAGAGCGCTGTAGACAGCAGCTGTAATCCTATTGGGGCAAGCTGCACCGTCATTTACATCCACTAAAAGTGCTCGTTTCTGCCACAGGCAGACAGGCTCCGATTGTTATTATAAGTGTCTGACAACATTATGGAAAGAGTCTCGCTCAAGGAAAAGTCTTGTTCTGAAATCTGATGAGGTGACGTGTTGCCGGAAGACAACATCCATGGTGGAAACGCGAGTGTTTGTTGTGATGGAGTACAGAAAGCGTAGCGACCTTACACCAAATGACTTTTCAAGTGATTTCACTGTCGCAAACATTATTTCCAACGCCGGAATAAAATCAGGAGAGTTTTGCTGGAGTTGTGGCGCACTCCCTTGATCGTTTAGTGTAAGGTGGTCATAATGCTCAGTCTTAAGTCAGTCTTTATCTCGTCTTGACATTCAGATAAAATCAAACAAGTGACACGAACACTGTCAACTACCAGTAGGTGTAATACCAAATACCATGTTACCCTTGAAGCTCTTATAGTTACATGGAGGACAGACAGACAGACAGACAGACAGACAGACAGACAGACAGACAGATAGATAGATACATAGATAGATAGATAGATAGTATTATAGTATATAATAATAATATCATATTAATAATTAGATAATGTTTTCCTGTGTTGTTTTGTACCAAAGTGGGACTTACAGTTTATTTGGAGCTTTAGTCTCGGGGCAGATTACAGTTAAAACACACAGACACACACACACACACACACACACACACACACACACACACAATGAGAAACAACACTGACCGAACAGGACAGGACACATAATACTCAATTACTGTGTTCCATCCAGTGCAAGTATGTGGCGCTTGTTGCCTGTCAGTCAGCGATGTTTAAAGAGCACCACACCACGGTCTGTTCACAGGTCTTTATTTAGGAGTACTACTGCATAATGTGAAAAAAGTTGTATAAAACCTTTCCCTTCCCGAGTTAACTATGTTTTAAAAATAAGAAATGGCATCAACTAGCTGTATAGGAGAGCAGGAGATGTGTAAGCATGGAAATAACCTTCAAAATAAAGATTTGGGTACTCAACAGTCACAGCTCTGAGGAAATGTGCAAAACAAACACTCCAAAAGTGCACAGAAATTATATAAATATCAATATTTATATTTCTGTAGCCTTAATTATGGAAGTGCAACTGTCTGACTCTTGAAACTGAAGACACTTCACGCTGATCTTTAACTGTTTTGGATATTTTTTGAAGTTTTTTTTGTGTGGTAATTTCGAGATTTTGGGTCTATTTTTCTTCCATAACATGTCAAACTATAGTGGAAAGAAAACATCCAAAATACACATTTAGGTGTTTATTTTACTACTTTGTCTATTTGAGTCTGTAGATTTCTCCAAAAATTCACCCTTAGATAATGCCTTATTTGCATATTTAAACATAATATTTCAGAAAACTTGTTTTACAATCCATATCTTTAAAGGACCAGTGTGTGACAAATTTCTCTTCAATGAGCTAAAATAAGATAAACACAATAACAATAAAGTCTGTGGTCGTTGGACAGAACAAACTCTAGCATGAACAGCACTGAGGTCTGCCCTGATGCAGGAAACCTAAAGGTGTTCTTTAATATTAACTCCAGCATAAAAATCATCCTCAGTCAGAAAAGTTAAGACAGCAAAGAAGTCCTTAAAGGTCCTAAAGACCAGAATTACTGCCTGAATCTGCTGAACTGAGGTCTGTATTAATGGAGGAAGACTTGGAGGCGAAATGCACCAAGCTTGTTAATCAGGAGTCAGTCACCACAACCTGCACAACAGGTGATCTGAATCACCTCCAATCAACTCAGAGGAACTGTTATTTAGGATAGTCACAACTGAATTACAGATATCTCTACTGTCATTTTGACTAGTCGCAATGACTTTATAGATATCACCAATCACAACTCTAATTATAGATATCTGTAATTACATTCAGACTATCCCTAACTCCAGTTAGAGATATCTACAACGTCATTCTGACTAGTCACAATTTAATTTTAGATATCTAAAAAAGGACAATTTAGATATCTACATTTGAAGGGAATTAAAGATATCTTGAACTGGAATTATGACTAGTCAGAATTAAATTATAGATATCCGCAACTGGAATCACGACTAGCCATAATTCAGTTGCGAATATCCCTTCAGAGATACCTGAGAATGCGGCAGGTTCAAACCCAGAGTTTGACCTTTGACTAATTTGACTCACAATGGCTCTATGTTTGTGTACAGATTAAAAAAATGAACATAAGAGAGGTATAGAGGTGACTTTGTTCAAAGTATTTCTCTAGTGTTGACATTCAGGTAGGATATGTGCTGCTTTACATAATTCACCTACATACCTTTTGTTTACTTTTATAATATTGTTTATTATGTATAAAACAATGAAATAGACTTAATTACCAGTAAATAATGCTAATATTAAAAATAATCACAAGCCCCTCAGTCATAAAGGTCACATGGTTTTTACTGCAAGATATCATTGTTTATTACAGAACCGGCTCATGTTGTTAACCAGCACCTAAAATACCATTTGGAACATCTTTTATTACGTAACATTGATCGTTTTATTGATCAACTTCAGCGTTGTTTAAATCACAACTTAAACAGATAACAGTACTTCTGCTTTATAGCCACCATAATGTCATACAGTTGTATTTATATTGTATACATTTATTCAGAGAGACAGACATATCAAAATTGTATTTGAGTGTTTTTTTTATTTTATTAATAATTTATTTATATGATTATATATACAGTATATATATATATATATATATATATATATATATATATATGTGTATCTCCTGAGCACCGGGAGAAACCCCTTACTGAAATATGATCAATTGAAAAAAATATTTAGGGGTAATTGAGAGTGTCCAATTAGCCTTAAGTGCATATCTTTGGATATTGTGGGAGGAAACCTGATCACCAGGAGAAAACCCACGCAGACACAGGCAGAATATACAAACTCCACACAGCCGGACAGCTGTTGGTGTCTGTATGAGGCTACAGTGCTAATCACTTAGTCACTATGTCGCCCTAAAAGTCAAAGGGATAGTTTGGGTGTTTTGAAGTGGGGTTGTCTCAGGTCCTCCATCCACTGTAAGTATCACACCTACTCTGGATAAGTACCTCATACAAGCACAAGTACCCCGCTTCAAAACACCCAAACTATCCCTTTGACAGGATGAGAGGGTGGAGACCTAGAGGGTGATGGGGGTGAGGGGGAGGAAGAGAGAGGAAGGGTTAGTAAATGGTTGTTCACACACACATTCACACACTGATGACAGAGGCTGCCATGCAAGGTACCAACCTGCCCATCAGGATCTAATCTAAACACTCATTCACACACCGATGGCTCAGCCTTCGGGAGCAATTTGGGGTTAAGTGTCTTGCTCAAGGACACATCGACATGTGACCGGAGCAAAGGGATCGAACCACCGA
>CAKAOH010029387.1:0-16463 GCA_916701665.1 Sebastiscus tertius | reverse complement strand
TCCTCTCTCTCTTTCTCTCTCTCCATCTCTTCCTCCTCTTCCTCCCTCTCTCTCCATCCTCTCTCTCTTTCTCTCTCTCCATCTCTTCCTCCTCTTCCTTCCTCTCTCTCTCCATCCTCTCTCTCTTTCTCTCTCTCCATCTCTTCCTCCTCTTCCTTCCTCTCTCTCTCTCTCTTTCCTCTCTCTCTCTCTCTCTCTCCCTCATCCTCTCTCTCTCCCTCATCCTCTCTCTCTCCCTCTCCCTCCATCCTCTCTCTCTCTCTCTCTCTCTCTCTCTCTCTCTCTATTCGTCATTAATTCCTCTTCTCGTCTCTTCATCCCTCATCGGTGCTGCCGGCTCGTATCGACGCAGATTACTGCTGATGGTCCGTTTTATCACCGCGCTCATAGACACACACACACACGTGCACACATATGCACGTGTACACATATGCACGTGCACGCGCGCATACATCTACATAATCTTCCTGGTGTTTTAGGATTTGCAGCCTGAAACCAAAAAGCAGCGACAGTCACTTCATAATAAACTCTGAAGTTACCTCTTATTATAGGACATCATTACTGGAGTATTAGACGAGTATTAGACGAGTACTAGACGAGTATTATAAGCTCTGTGACAGCCATACCGTTTAACCAAATATTACACAGCTATCATATTGGCCTGTTAACTGCGCACTTTAAATTAAATTACAAGTTTAAAAGAACTACAGTCACATCAAAGGTCCAATATTAAAGACATATTACACATATATTATAGTCAAACAATACGTCGATAAGATGATATTATTACATCTACAATAGCGGCTGTTAAAGGCTGGACACGCTGTTTAGAGAGAGACGCGCAACACACATATTAAAGGAATCCTATTTATATTAAACATAAAGTTCAACAAAGTCTCCGTAAATGACGCGCAGCGGACACAAAATACTTCCTCAATATTATACATAATATACTAATATTAAAAGAAACTTGTGATTGCATGGTAGAAAATAAACTAAAGAAACATTATAATCTAATAAAATATGATGAAAAACTTTTTTTTCTAATCTTGTTTTAAATAAAACGCCTATTATTAGAGTAATAATTATAATCCGTGGAGAATAAACACAATACAATTATTCAAAATGATTATAGCAGTGTGATCGGTAAAATAAAATAAATAAAATATAGAATCGGGCACAAGAAAGTGAGAAAAAGAAGCTGCTAAAACACCCAATTTACACGTTTAAATAAACGTCATGCCACTTTAAACAAGACAGCGGGGCGCGCGTGTGCATGCGTGTGTGTGTGTGTGTGTGTGTGCGTGGACAGATATTGACGGAGCGCTTTCATGCGTAAAAGACGCGCAGACACACACACGGACTCATATCAGATATCAGAGTAATAAATGATCAATTCACGCGGAATAAATAAAAACAGGTTTTTATTTCTTTACTGTGTGAAGTTAAAAACTACAAATAACAGGATTAAAAAATATATTTATAATAATAATTTAAAAATAGTTTATTTTAAAAGACGGAAAAATAAAAATAAAAGTTTACTTCTGAGAATCCGTTTTTTTTTTTTTTTAAACTACCTGAACTGAATAAAACTCTCCTGAAATAAAACTAATAATGTAAATAATCGATCGCTTTGATCGGAGTTAAAGTGATATTAATCATTAGCATGAGAGAAAACAGAATAAAAAAGGTGTAAAACCCCCCGATGCTTTTTCCCATAGAGTGTGAATGGAGTCTGGTTAATATTAACTCTGAGCTGCTGTCTGACGCTCTGAACTCCAGCCAGGCTGCTGACCTTTGACCTCTGACCTCTGACCTCCAGCTCCTACTGTCCAACCCTGCAGCTGTCCAACCAACTGTAACATCCCACAAAACTAAATACATCATTTATTATATTTATAACTGGTAGAAAAAACTACTTATTATAAATATTATAACTCATTTATGTATTTCTCACCTTCTTTATTTTTTATCACTGATTGAAGTGAATGTTTAGCTGCAGTTTAGGCCTCATTTTGTTGCTTTGATTAAATAAATAATGTATAAATACTATTTTTTTAAAAAGCACCATTGATGCTCGATGAAATAAAATATTTAGACATTTTTGCAAGAGAATTCAAAATGGTTTAATTATCTATATCATAATGATGAATATCAGGATTATTTAATTATTATATTTAATTTAATTTAAAATATTGAATTATAATATTATGAATTAACAGCTGCTTAGCTGCTAACACCACATTCCCTGCAGGAATATTATACAAATATTGTAGAAAACATTTTGATTTATTTTATGATAATGATAAAAATAATTAAAAGAGATTAATTATAGTTTAATAAACTCACTATTCAGTGTTAATATTATAGAGATATTAGAATTACTATAAACTTTCTACTTAGTATTAGAAAAAAATATTAAAGTCACGACAACACTTTAGATTAATAATAATAATTATTATTATTCCTCAACTTTATTATAATATAAATATATATTACCATAATTATTATATATTATAATTAAATAATAACTAATAAATGAGATTAAAACACCATCACAGGGTGACAACTCACTGCTGAGCAATATATACAGTATATGTGGAAAAATGTCCTATATTATAATTAAATAATAATAAACAAATAAATAATAATAAATAAATAATAGATGAGATTAAAACACCACAGGGGGACGACTCACTGCAGAGAACAATATCAATATTTGGAAAAATATTATATATTATAATTAAATAATTAATAAATAAATAATAAATGAGATTGAAACACCAGGGTAACAACACACTGCTGAAATATTATGAGAATATTTTTATATTTTGAATATAGTTTTAGCAGATAAAACAAAGTGACACAAGTTCAAAAGTCCCCGCTGAGCACCAGAGACACAAGCTGACAGCCTTTTATTTAATATTAGAAGAGAACTATAGCATCAACACACCTCCAATAAACTCCAACGACAGGCCTGAGGTCTGTGTGTGTGTGTGTGTGTGTGTGTGTGTGTGTGTGTGTGTGTGTGTGTGTGTGTGTGTGTACGTACGGTTGTTGAGCTCTCCCGTGTGGTTGCTCAGCGGGATGATCTCCATCCTCTGCTGTCCGTACAGGTAGTAGTCCAGCTCCTCGGACGTCAGCTTGAACCTGGCCGCCGCTCCTTTGCCTCCCTCCTCTCCTCCTCCGCTCTTCACGCTGGACGACACCACGCCGACCCCCCCACAGCTCTGCTCTTTGGCCTGGTGGAGAAGCCCCGCCGCTGGGTTGTGACCCTGCTGGTTCTCCGGGGGCACCACCACCATCAGGTCTCCTCCCGGTCCTCCTCCTGGTCCTCCTGGTCCACACACCGGGGCCAACGCCTGCCCGAAGAGTGCGATCTGCTGTTGGACGGGCAGCTGGGAGATCCCTGCCGAGGTGGAGATGGAGATGGAGGAGGACGGGGTGAGAGCCGCTGAAGAAGAAGAGGACGTAGAAGAGGAAGAGGAGGTGCAGTGCGTGGAGGCCAGGAGGTGGCTGTGCAGGCGTGACGGACGCAGGCCGTCCATGGGGATGGAGAGGCGGTCAGCTGGAGGTGGCGGCGGCGGCGGGGCCAGAGGAGCCTTCAGCTGCGCCTGAGGGAAGAGCTGCTGCCAGTGCTGCAGGTAGGATGGGTCCACCTTCAGGAAGGCCGAGCCGCTCGGGTCGCCCGGCTTCAGCATGGCTGCCCGCCGGCGGCTAGAGGGGGGGATCAGAGAGGACGAGGTGTCAATCAGCAGCAGCAGAGGTCACGGCAGGATGTTAAACACGAGACGCACAACAACTGTGTCACATCGACTATAAACACATGCAGGACATTTACAATCTAGTCTGTTTCACTACTTTCGGAGACGCTCTACCGGGTCACATTAATCACCGTATGTCCACATTAAAATCACTTTTCATTCTTTTAACTGAGACATAAAACGAACACACATCGAAGTGTGTGTTGCGTTACATTTACTCTGAAGGTGAGAAGCTGATTTCAGCCTCACCACTCAAATAAACTCTCATTTCTTCAGCATGTATCTGAGGTAGGTCGCTCCAGAGCTCCACCTGATTCACACGTTTTTACCTTCGGTTCACACTCGAGGTGTTAATACAGAAAAAGCCTTTTTGTTGTTTGTGTTAAATTAAAAATAAAACATGAACACACGAGAAGTTTAACCTTCACATTACATCCATATTTTCCTGAGTCTGTTTCTACTTCAATTTTTCAATTTTAGTTTATCTAGTGGATCATAAAATATCTAAACACGTGTGTAACTGTTAACTGCATGAAAAACAACTTTTAGGTGTCAAATCCAATCCAAACTAAAGCCTCAAACGAAGCACATGCAGTGTTTAAATCATCTTATTTAAAGTGATGCTTTGGTTTTTAATCCTAATTACTAATTTTTCCTTCATCTTGATTTCATTTGAAGCATTTAGCTTAAAGTCTGATTCCACATGGCTTCCCTCGTCGGTCACATTGTCTTTATATTAAAGCTTAAAACTGAGTGCATGAAGATAAAATAAGACTTCCTGCTTTAAATGTAAACACGTGGTGATAATTAAATAAGAGAATCAGAAGTTAACTACATTTCAGAAGATCCTGATGAGTTTGTTTCAGTCTGACTCGCTTTCAGTCTGCAGGATTTCACTAAAACACACATTTTATTCTGCAGATAAAGTTGAACTCTCTGTGTGTTTCTGCTTCAAATAAATATTCAGATAGTTTGGAGATAGTTAAAAACACATATTTGAGTTTCAGAAGTACAGACACACCGGCACTATTTGCAATATCTGTTTATATCATGTTTATTTTTGTTTATAGCTTATTTTGTATATTGGTAGAAATTCAATTTTTTTATTCTTATTTTATTCTAACGTTTTATTTATTCTTTTGTTATTATACTGTTTAACTGCACCAACAAAACCAAAGCTAATTCCTAGTATATACCTCTTACACCTGGCAATAAACACCATTCTGATTCAGACAGGTTGTTTCTGTTCCCTTCAGCGTCTCTGTTTCAACTTTAAAAATTAATAAATGAATAATTTTTTTAAAAGCTGTAAAAAATAAGGTACATTTCAAATGATTTAAGGCGTCAGAGTCACCAACACAACCAGAGATCTTGTTCCTTTTCCAACCTCGTCATCTTATAACTGAGACTTGCACGAGTTTAAAGTCTCTTTACTCTATTTTTCTTCTAAAGATGAGCAGTAAAGTGGATTGTTGTGCATAAAAACTGCGTCTAAATGTCATTTCAAACTGTCATTCCAGGTGAGGAGTTTGTTCAGTCTGCAGGATTTCACAGATTTTATTCTGCAGACTAAATTGAACTCTGGTGTGTTTCTGCTTAAAATAAATATTCGGATAGTTTGGAGATCAGCTAAAAGACATATTTGAGTTTAAGAAGTCCAGACTGATTGTTTCTGTTCTCTTCAGCATCACTGTTTCAACCCTACTTGTAAAAATGAATAAATAAATCCACATTATTTCTTTAAAAGCTGTAAAAATATGGTACATTTTAGATGATTCAACCAGAGATCTTGTTCCTTTTCCAACCTCATCATCTTATAACTGAGACTTGCACGAGTTCAAAGTCTTTTTACTCTATTTTACTACTAAAGATGAGCAGTATTTTAAAAAAAATTTATCTTCTTCTTTGAGGTTTTTATTTATTTTGTCTTATTTTTATTGTATTTGTTTTCTTTGTTAGATAAGTGAAATACATGAAATGTCATGATTTCTCTCTTTCTTTGAATTTCTGATTATTAATCTTGTTAGTCTGTCTGTATGTGTATATATGTAAAAAATCAATAAAAATATTGTTTAAAAAAAAAAGAAAAAAGAAAAGATGAGCAGTAAAGTTTGTGAGACATAAAATGTGTCTAAAGTGTAGAGCCAATAAAGCACTGACTTCAGCCCGGGTGACGCTCCGCTGGCTCCGTCTCGGATGGATGTTTTTAGCGGATTTTACGCACAGCCAAGCGCACCAAACAAACCACCAAATAACAGCAATAAGCGCACACTCACACGCACACTTTGGGTTAGTTTACGATGTAAACCAGGCGGGGAGCAAAAAGTTTCCTCATCAGAATGAATAAATAAACAGGTCCGGGTTGTAATAAGTCCAGGTCAGATCGGCGGTGCGGCGTGCTGTCCCGTGGCCGAGCAGAGGCAGCGCTGCAGCGGGGAGAGACGCGGAGACGCTCCGCTGAGTTCCTCCAGGAGGAGTTTACAGGATGCTTCTTCTTTTTTTTTTTTTTAAATGCAAAAGTTGGAGCGCAGGAGAAGCTTTCTGCTGTCAGAGTGTGTGCGGCTCCTGTGCGCTGATTTGCGGACAGCGGTGGAAGGTTTGTCCCGGTGAACCATGGAGGATGAGCCGGGACAGGTCGCTGCGTCCTGCGCGTCTCCGGAGCCAAAACTAGAGGAGAGGCTGCTGCTCTCTCTCTCTCTCTCTCTCTCTCTCTCTCTCTCTCTCTCTCTCTCTCTTCCATTCACTCACCCTCTCTCCCCTCCTCCCTTATCTCCTACAGTCTCCCCCCTCCTCTAATTCACACGTATTATTTCTCTCAGTCTGTTTCTCGACTCTCAGGCACTTTCTTTTCTTTTTCTCCATCCTCATCTTCAAAACTCTCTGTATTGTATTATTTACAGATTTTTGCATTTCATTATCATTTAAAAAGTACACAGTGTTATGCCATCAAAGATGTTTGACATACAGTAGAAGGTCAGTTAGCCATGTAATAGAATGGACTTTGATCTCTATGGACTCAATGATGTGTGTTTTGCTCTGCTGAGATGTGCTCCTCTAGTCGTCCTGCTATAGAACAATGTGGGCATGTCCCTTTAAGTATGGTTAATGTTAGTTAGGCTTCAGTGGAGCAGGATGGGGAGCAACAATTCTTCTGACCACACAGGTTCAGTTATTTTCCAGAGGAATTGGTGCGTTTCTGATGGTCACATTTTCGAGGAATAAACTTTTCACTCACGAGCCTCATCTCTGAAGCTGACCAGGGAGTGTCTGCAGAAGGCGAGTGGAAGTTGGACATGGTAGCCTAAATGAGTCAGAAACCTTTACATCCTACTAGAAGTGGCGAGGACGGTTTAGAGCAAGCTGCGGCTACACTCTCTCTTTTGTTTCTGTTTTCCCTCTCTGGCTTTTCTGCCTCTTTTTTTCTCCAGATTCAGTTCAGTTCAGTTAAAATGATCTTTATTGACTCAAAAATGTTCATAGAGTCAGAGCAACGTGTTTGATCCATCCATCCTCTGAATGCTCTAGGTCTCTAGTCTGATCCATCCATCCTCTGAATGCTCTAGGTCTCTAGTCTGATCCATCCATCCTCTGAATGCTCTAGGTCTCTAGTCTGATCCATCCATCCTCTGAATGCTCTCGGTCTCTAGTCTGATCCATCCATCCTCTGAATGCTGCTCTCATACAACAGTTCGTATGACATCTTACGTAAAGTTATTCCTTCATGTGTTTTCCCACGAATGTCCAGCAACATGTGTCAATTTCTGCTCGTTTCGTGCATACGGTCTTTTCAAAATAAAGTTACGCCTTCACAAGAAACTACTTAGTTTAGGTTTAGACAACAAAACTAAAGAAAAGATGGTGGTTTGGGTTAAAATAACTCTAGAAGTGTAGAGTTATTTAAGTACGGAAATTACGTGACAAATAAATCAACGTTGACTTCTGGTTTCACACGGGACACTACCAGCGGTGTCCTGGGAGAAAATCCCATCCATCCACCCCGACCTCCTCCCTACACGGAGTTAGTCACTCTTCACGCTACGTCACTTGATTTCCTCCTTTTCTCCCGTCGCTAACCAACTAAAAACACATCACAAATGTCACAACACTAACACTAACTCTAACATAACTTCAAAATAACTCAACACCATACTGCCGGCTTTGAGACGTCTAAAATACAGAGGATTTAGAAACTATAGCGTAACCCAAAATGAGAGTTTCAGAGACTTTGTTTTCTGCATTCTGGTGACTTTTAAAGAATGAAAATAACAAAATAATTGACTACTTTTAATTTTACTTTTATTCATTCATTCATTTTTTTTGCTCCTGCTTGAGTATTTCTTTCTCTTAGTTCTCTCCATTTCTCTCTCCTTCTCTCCCTCACCGGAGGTCCTTTCAGACACAACGTAACAACGCCACCACTGTCGCTCTGAAACACATTATTTCAAACAGCTTGGACCTCGAGCAAAACCCAACTATGGGCGCTGTACGCTGTGATGTGCGGCATTTGCAGCTCAAACCACATTGCGTGGCGAGCACCTCTTTCACCGGGTGAACCATATTCGGTGTAGCTGTGTTGTCATCCAGGTGGAAACAGTAGATCCATCTCAGAGTCTCAACACCTTCACCAGGCTAAATTGCGAAGCTTTTGGTGTTTGCGCGAAACGGCGTTATGGTGGCGGCGGCGGTGAATTTCGATGTTTCTACAGGAAACAGGAAGTCGTTGTTGTAAGTTGACTATACGTCGTCTAATCAGCCCCAAACTTGACATGTTTTATAAGAGTCTTCAGCTCCAGGGGCTCAAGGAGCGAGGGCCCGTTCAACGCTTTAACTCTTCTTATTATTCTTCTTATTACTGGGGTGGTTGGTGGTCGTCCTGCTGTCAGCTCACCTCAGCGGCTTTATCAACCTCTCCCTGCAACTCAGTGTGTGTGTGTGTGTGTGTGTGTGTGTGTGTGTGTGTGTGTGTGTGTGTGTGTGTGCAGATAAGACAGATTACAGCCGAGCCTCATTGTGT
Organism: Sebastiscus tertius; assembly: GCA_916701665.1. NCBI lineage: Eukaryota > Metazoa > Chordata > Actinopteri > Perciformes > Sebastidae > Sebastiscus > Sebastiscus tertius. Next base: position 7,685 of record CAKAOH010029387.1, on the reverse strand, counting down.
TTCTGGTTCTGACTTGTTATCCACGACCCCAAGCTTTCCCACCCGTCTGCTGCTCGCTCACACTCACTCACACACACACACACACACACACACACACACACACACACGCACACATACAGTACATGTGTGTACATCAGTCATTGTGAGCTGCTGTGGATAAGAACATCAGCTAAACGCCTGAAAACCTAAACGTGTGTGTGTGTGTGTGTGTGTGTGTGTGTGTTGTTATGACTGGCGTCGCCCTGACAGGCCTCATTTGTCATCCCCGGGACCTCTGCTGGATGCTGGATTGATAACGAACAAAAACACAAACATAAGCGTCTGAAAATGAACTCTTGTCGGCTTAAAGAGACTTTTTTCAGCGCAGAGGAATGTGGAGCGACAACAGGCCGTCTGATTGGCCGGAGCGCCGGTCTCAGGGTCCACGGCAGCCAATGGGGAATTCACAGGGGTCGGGGGTTCGAATCCCGCCCCCTCCCGGTACAGTAGGTAATCTAAACATTACTTTGTTTGGTTTCCACCTAAAGGTTAGTTTATAGAAGGTATTGTAATAGAAAATGTAAACTTATTTACAACGTTAGTGTCAAAAAATGACCTTTTTCATGAGTTGTAGGAAAAATAGTGGAAAGAACAGAGACTGTTTTTGACTTTAAAGGAAGTTCAATGAGATCTCAGTCCAGAATTAGCCATTAGTCATCACAATAACTCACTTCTAATCATTTTAAACTGCATTTAAAGGAATATTTCTGCATGACTGTATTTATATGTGGTGGGACAATATTATAGAAGAATGTTTATTTTAATTAACCACTAATAAAGGCTTTAACTCTTACTGTTTGTCAGCTATTGAAAACAACCCTTTCAACCCCCAAAATATTGTTTTTGTCTTCTTTAATGACTGTATATTAATGTTATGAAAAACAAGGCGGTTGCATTTTGTATTAATATATGAACTGGGCGTTCTGTAGAATTGTATTAGGGCTGTCAATTGATTAAAATAGTTAATTGTGATTAATCGCACATTTTGTATCTGTTCTAAATGAACCTTAAAGGGAGATTAGTCAAGTATTTAATCCTCTTATCAACATGGAAGTGGACAAATATGCTGCTTTATGCAAATGTATGTATATATTTATTATTGTAAATCAGTTAACAACACAAATCAATGACAGATATTGTCCAGAAACCCTCATAGGTACTGCATTTAGCATAAAACAATACGCTCCAATCACAACATGGCAAACTCAAGTGGGCATGTCTGTAAAGGGGAGACTCGTGGGTACCCAAAGAACCATTTACATTCACACATCTGGAGGTCAGAGGTCAAGGGACCTTGCGTTAATGCGTTAACGAACTTAGTGGCGTTAAAACAAAATTGCGTTAACTTAAAAAAATACATTGAAGTTACCACTTTAGGAATAATTTCAGTTTTTTATGTTTATTTGGATCCAGATTGTAACACAGTACATATAATGTTCCTACATGCACTGATCAGAGAAACTTAAAATTAAATGTTTAATATTTGCTAAAAAAAAAAAATCTGATATTTGGTTGAAGTGAAATAAAATGAGACAGTAATGTGAAGATAAAAGTTAGATTAAACTGGTTATTAAAATGATACTAAATGCATTTACAGGCTATGTTTTATATGTATATATATATATATTAATATAATATTATAATATAATACATAATATTATAATAATATTATATTAATATAATGTATAATATTATATATTTAAAAATCTACAGAGCTTTTAGAAAGATGAGAATAAATGTATGTCTTTTCCTGAAGAAAAAAAAAATTAGAATTTTTAATTAATCATTTAAAAAATGTTGGTGGGTCCAAAATGAATGTTTTGTTTATCTCTGTGGAAGATATCTGACGTTATAACAAGGCTTGTGAGCCAATAATAAAACAACGTTGGTATCTCTGGGTCGTCAGTTAGTGTGGAAAAAAAACGGATAAATGTCTGAGATTGACGGTAAATGTCTGGCAACGACTTGTTGTGAAGTAAATACAATGATCGGGGGACGGAGAATGAGACGTCTAGAGGCTGAGTGTTATCAATGTTATCAATAGCACCTTTAATCTCTTATTATTTGGAGGTTGTATCAGCGTAACGGCTTTGGTGAGTTGGTTTTATCGTATTAACTGATATAAATGTTGAGCTGTTTATTGCTGTTGTTTTTTAATGTATGGGCCTACGTGTTCTAAATGTACATAAACTGTTATTTTTCCCCTTCATCTTCATCATCATCATCATTAGTCCATAATTACACCTCTTCTCCGCGTCGCGGCCGTCGGAGACAGAAAGCAGAGAAAAAAGGGAGAAAGGGAGAAAGCAGAGCGGGAGGAGAATTAGGTGTTTTCATCTATTGATTAATGGCTCTCTAAAGCAAAGCACATCGGAGGAGCCGGCCGATCGATAAATTAACTGCCCAAATTCATCATTTTCTACAACAAAAGCTAATTATTTAGACGGCTGCAGGAACAGAAAAAACACAATATTAACAAGAGTTCATTTAGCAAAGCGTTGGATTCCTGCATGTGAGAGCGCTGCAGAGAGCATGGAGAGATTTAATCTGAGATTATACTTCAACATTTAGATTTAATCTGAGATTATACTCCTTCAACATTTAGATTTAATCTGAGATTATACTCCTTCAACATTTAGATTTAATCTGAGATTATACTCCTTCAACATTTAGGTTTAAACTGAGATTATACTTCTTCAACATTTAGGTTTAAACTGAGATTATATTTCAACATTTAGGTTTAATCTGAGATTATACTCCTTCAACATTTAGATTTAACTAATGGCTAATTATCGTAACGTAATGTAAAGTAGCGTAACGTTAACCACGAGTTGAAGTCTATCAGACTACCCTGCACGTTGAAAAATGACGCTAAAACGTCACATCACGTAACGTATCGTAACGTATCGTCACACATCGTAACATATCGTAATGTATCGTAACGTATCGTCACGTATCGTAACGTGATGTAACGTAACGTAACATATCATAACGTAACATATCATAACGTAACGTATCATAACGTATCGTATCATAACGTATCGTATCGTAACGTAACATATCGTATCGTAACTTAACGTAACGTAGCGTAACATAACATAACGTAACGTAACGTAACATAACATAACGTAGTGCAAGGTAACGTAACCTAACGTAACGTAATGTAACATAATGTAACGGAACTGAACATTACGGAACGGAACGGAACGGAATGTAACGTATCGTAACGTAACGTAACGGAACGTAGCGTAACGTTAACCACGAGTTGAAGTATGAGGGTTCGTTAGCACACAACTGAAGGTAATTCAATTAAAACCTTAGCATGTCCCGTGTTCATTTAGACACATACATGTACACACAGCCCCTGTAACCTTGCTCTATATATATATCTATGTGTGTGTGTATAAATATAAAGGTTTAAAGCGGTGTCACTTTCATTTACATACAGCATGTTGTTAAGGTCCCGCTTTGACATTCAATTAAAACGTTTACATTTCTGCTTAATTAATTCGCCGCATGGCGGGAAGAAAAGACGAATGGACGGGCCTCGCTGACAGGAGGCCGATAACCGCGCGCGCGTGTGTGTGTGTGTGTGTGTGTGTGTGTGTGTGTGTGTGTGTGTGTGTGTGTGTGTGTGTGTGTGTGTGTGTGTGTGTGTGTGTGTGTGTGTTAAGGTCACGGCAGGCTGACTATTATAATTCATCTCTATAGACGTGTATTCAGCGGGGACTGATATTCTCTTTTTCAGCTTTATTTCCTGCAGCTGAAGCCGAGCGGAGCTTCAGGAGGTTTTAAAGCTGAAACAGGAGTGGACTTCATTATCCCCTTTATTACCCTTTATTAAACATGTTAGTTTTAAATCATAAACACCATAAACTAACTAATATTATCCCCTCAGTTGATGGTGTTTGTGGTGTTTATGGTATAAAACTAAGTGCTGCAGCTCGTTATTGATCTCTGCATGCTGCACACAGAGCTGCAGGAACATTTTTCCCTGTTTTTATTTTACATTTTCTATTAAATAAAGATTATTTGATGCATTTATTTATGTACATGTGCATTCAGCGAATATAGGTACTGATTTTAAAATTATTTTAACTTTATTTATTATTATTATTATTGAGTGGGTTTTATTTTCCATCTTATGTTATGCATTCTATATATTCTATTTGATCTTATTTTTATCAAGTGTGTTTTATTATTATTTCCTCTATTTTTATGTTCATTCTATGTCTATTTTCCGCATTTGTAATATGAAAGGTGCTAAATAATAATATAATCCTTGTCTCCTCCCCTCTCGTCTCCTCTATCCTTGTCTCCTCTCCTCTCCTCTCTTCTCCTCCTTGTCTCCTCCTCTCCTCTCCTCCCCTCCTCTCCTCTTCCCTCCTTGTCTCCTCTCCTCCTCTCCCCTCCTTATCTCCTCTCCTCTCCTCTCCCCTCCTTGTCTCCTCCCCTCTCTTCCTCTCCTCCTCTCCTCTATCCTTGTCTCCTCTCCAGACAGGAGGCGCTGTGGTTGATGCTCGTGCAGATTTACATGTATTTTAAAACCTTTTAATGGAGATAATTAATAACAGCTGGATGTTTCTATTCTTTAATCTACAGCATCAGTTTGAGCTGCTGCAGCTGTATATCTATGTTATATATGTACTTGTTTGTTCCAGATGTGTTGAGGCTGTATATCTATGTTATATATGTACTTGTTTGTTCCAGATGTGTTGAGGCTGACAGGTGTGACATTATATTATATTCTGCTTGTTACTACAAACGATGAAACTCAGGTGTTCCTGTTTCTCTCAGCTCGGGGGGTTAAAGGTCAACAGCAACATGACTGATAACCTTTATGATTCTTCTCTCAGGACCTCCTCCTGCTCATCAGGAGGCTGCCAGAGGGTCTCAACCCACAGGTTGGAAACCACCAACAGAGTTCCAAGTTTAAAGTTTGTTTTTATTTACTGTGTTTTCTTTAGTTTAGTATTTTTTCTCTCTTTTATCGCTCTTTCATCCCTTTTTCTCCTAATTTCCTCTCATCTTCTTTCATCTCCTTTCCTTGTTTCCTCATCTCCTCTCCTTATATCCTCATTTCCTCTCCTCTCTCAGTTACCTCATCTCCTTGACTTTGTCTCCTCTTCTTGATTCCTCTTCTCTCTCCTTGTCTCCTCCCTACTTGTTGTTTCATCCTCCCTCCTTGTTTTCCCCTTTTCTATTCTGTTGCTCTCCCCTCCTCCTCTCCTTGTCTTTTCTCCTCCCTTTAATCCTCTCCCCTCGTCTTGTCTCCTCTCCTCCTGTCCTCTCCTCTCTTCCTCTCCTTCTTATCTCCTCTCCTTGTCCCCTCTCCTCTTTCCTATTCTTGTCTCCTCTCCTCCCCTCTTCCTCTCTCTTCCTCACCTCCCCTCTCTTCCTCCTCTCCTCTCCTCCCCTCTCTCTCCTCTCATCTCCTCCCCTCCTTGTCTCCTCTCCTTCTCTCCCCTCTCCCTCTCCCTCTCCCTCCTCTCCTCTCCTCCCCTCCTCCCCTCCTCTCCTCTCCTCCTCTCCTCAGTGGGCGGTAGTTGATCCGGGTCCAGCCCAGAGGGGGAGTGGTCTGGTGATGTATCCGGGTTAGGAGCGCTGTTTCCCGGCCAGCCTCCCAGCTGGGACTCGCTGTGACTTCCTCCTCTCCGGTTAAAGATGGAGCTCCTCCGGTGGATCGTCTCCGTCCTGCTCGTCCTCTGTGCGGCCGGTGTGCAGCCGGTGACCGGCGGAGCGACCCGGACCGGACCGAGAGTCACGGAGAAGGTGAGCGATGATCTGCTGCAGATATTATACTGAGCGCTAACGGCGCGTCTTCTCTCTCTGTGCGCGCTCCCGGAGCCTGGATAGCACAACAGCACGAGCACGAACACGCGCATACACGCACAGCAGCTGAGAGACGGTCGACGTGTCCGGTAGGTCCGGACTGGACCGGAACTCACTCACACACATCTGTCTCTCTGTAGATCTACAGATGTTTCCAGAATACGAGACGCACGCACATCTGTACACGTGTCCGTTCAGATGATGTTAGTGCGCAGTGACAGTGCGTGTGCCTGCAGGACCTGACCTGAATATACCTCAATAGATGCTGTGTGTTTTAATGCATCACGTTTTAATATAGTAAAACCTCATCATTGACTGACTGAACCTGTCAACACGGGCTCTTATTGTGAAATAATGGGAACCTTAATTTGAAAAACTTTCAGACAATCCATGTCCTGTCAGTGTTTGCAGTAAATGAGTTATTTAGACAGAAATATTACTGTGAATCATCTTAATATATTCATTACAGCTATTTAAAGGGACTGTTAGTAAGAATCCTAATGTCTTGTTAACAGCTCCACCTGTGTCCCTGAAGTCAACTAAAGTCAGCGTCCTGTTGCTGGCCTTGTGCTGCTCTACATAGACATGAAGGAGCATCGCTCAACACAGTGAGGAGACACACGTCAGCTAAAAGCACAATATGCAAACATACAATGCAAATACTAAAGTAAAGCGCAAGGAGAGTTCCTCAAAATCATACTTAGTTACTTTCCACTAGGGCTGGGCAATATATGCATATTATATTGATATTGTAATGAGACTAGATATCATCTTCGATTTTAGATATCGTAATATGGCATAAGTGTGTTCTCTTCCTGGTTTAAGGGCTGCTCCTGTTCACAAGTTGCGTTTTTTTGCGGCCTCGAATCCATTATTGTCATCGTAGACGTGCAGCAGATGAGCTCAAACGGCAGGTTGCAGCTGCATGACAGTAAAGTGATGTCATTTTCTAGTTAATGTTCTAGCTCTTCTATTATTTGCCATCAAAAATATCATTGTATAAAGCACCAATGGTCAACTTTACATTATGATCACTATATCCATACAGAGGTATTTGATTTTCTGCAGATCGCCCAGCCCTCCTTTCTGCCTGATTTGCAGCTGTAGTGATCAAAAGTTACAAATTCAACGTTTTCTTTTTAAATGTCAAAGAGTAGAAAAATGGAAAAATGTCCAAAAACTGTAAAAGTGTCTCGTCCCTTCCCGTCTGATTGATTGACAGCGTCTCTCTCTCTCTTTCTCTCTCTCTCTCTCTCTCTCTCTCTCTCTCTCTCTCTCTCTCTCTCTCAGGTGTTTTTTGACATCACGGTGGCGGGTCACGAGGTGGGACGGATCGTCGTCGGCCTTTTTGGGGAGGTCGTCCCACTCACTGTCAATAACTTTGTCGCCCTGGCAACCGGAGAGGTAAGCTGATGGTGTATATACACTCACCAGCCACTTTATTAGGTACAGCTTGCTAGTACCGGTGGTCTTCATCTGCTTCAAGGTTGGACGTGTTGTGCGTTCAGAGATGGTATTCTGCATACCTTGGTTGTAACCAGTGGTTATTTGAGTTACTGTTGCCTTTCTATCATCTCCAACCACTCTGCCCATTCTCCTCTGACCTCTGACATCAACAAGGCATTTCCGTCCACACAACTGCCGCTCACTGGATCTGTTCTCTTGTTGGGACCGTTCTCTGTAAACCCTAGAGATGGTTGTGGTGAAAATCCCAGTAGATCAGCAGTTTAATACTCAGACCAGCCCGTCTGGCACCAACAACCATGCCACGTTCAAAGTCACTTAAATCCCCTTTCTTCCCCATTCTGATGCTC
>CAKAOH010029386.1:8361-52850 GCA_916701665.1 Sebastiscus tertius | reverse complement strand
GTAATTAGCTTTGATTTATTTTAAATCAAAGCTTAACACTTTCCTGTTTGCTGCTGCCTTTTATTTAACCAGATAATGATCTTATATACTGCACTAGAGCTTTTACTCTTGTGTGTTATATTCTATTTTAGCTTCTATCCTAGCTTTTATTTTTAGCTTGTTTTTATTTTCTAATCTTTAATGTTATTATTCTTTTATAACTGTTTTAGTTATGTCTTTATGTTCTTTTGCACTTTGTCGCTATGTTCTTGAATGTTTATGTAAAGCACTTTGAAGTGCCCTGTTGCTGAAATGTGCTATACAAATAAAGCTGCCTTGCCTTGCCTTAATAATAATAATAATAATAACTAACTAAAATATAATAATAATAATAATAATAATAATAATTCAATTCTCTCCATTATTCCTGTTGCCCTTAAGTAATTAATTAGAAGATTGTGTACTTTCTTAGATGTCTTTCCTAGCAGATTCCCCATTGTAATATTTCCATCACTTACTCCTGATAGCAATTCCCTTCTTTTTTCTTTCTGCTTGTTGGCGCTGGGCAAATCAGTTTATTGGCACATTAATGCCACCTTCTGGACTGGGGTGATCCTATTCACAACGACAGCCAGATTAAATCTGCAGTAGGCAGAATGTTTTTGGCATAACTAGACTTCTGCATCTCCTCATGTCTCTGTTTTCAGGCTTTAGAAAATCTAGGAGACTTTGGCCAATCAATCAATCAATCAATCAATCAATCAATCAATCAATCAATCAATCAATCAAGCTTTATTTATACAACACCTTTCAAACAAGTCAAATGCAATTCAAAGTGCTGTACAGACGATTGACAAAAATGTAGAATGTTAAAAATGAATTTAGAGACTAATGCACACCAAAACAACCAATATAAAAGTTAATTGAAGATAATAAAAGATAAATAAAATACAAGGAAATAAAAATAACAATAAAAATAAATAAATACAAATTATGAAATTACAAAAAATAAGTAATAAAGTAATAAAATAATGACATTTTATTAACATAGAATAAAAGAGATAATGATCAACAATAAAATGATGATTAAACAAAATATAGTAAAATAAACACTATAACAACGATGATAAATAAAATAAGTACAAACAATAAAACCATTAAATTATAAAATTATAAAACACTACATAAAAGCCAGACTAAATAGATGGGTTTTTAGCTCCTCTCAGTTCCTCTGGAAGGTTGGTCCCACGGAGTGTAAAGGTTGAAAGCAGCATTGCATGTTTTTGTTCTGCTTTGCGGAACAACTAAAAGAGAAGAACCGGAGGATCTGAGGGGCCTTCCTGGTTCATAAACCAAAAGTATTTCTGCAAGGTAGTCTGGTGCAAGGCCATGTAGTGCCTTATAAACTAATAAAACAATTTTAAAATCAATACAAAAACTAACAGGTAACCAGTGTAAAGACTTTAAAATACATGACAATCACAGGTCATTTCAGAGAGAGAGCGTTGGTATTTCCTCATCTGATCTCAACATGGCTGCCGGGTCACAAACTTTCAAACTTATGTTATCTTGAGAAATAGTTAGACAGGACGCAGCATCCTCAGCCTACCGCAGAGAGAAAGAAAAGACCAGAGAGATAGGCAAAGGGAAACTACAGCAAAGACAGGGCTCTGTTGGAGAGAAAGAGATTAAAAAATGTTCATGCATTGCATGTATGTACAGTGTGTGGACCTGCATGTGTGCATGCAGGTGGTTTGAATGTGGAAATGAGACGATGGGGAGTGGGGAAGGTCAGAACATGAATGAACAGATGAGGAGTGCTGAGGAAAACGTTCAGATGAGACTTGAGGAGATTGCATTTTGGTCTGGCAAACTAGTTTAATTAGGCACATACTGTTCAAAAGTTTGGACTCATTTGTTCTATTGTTTTGGCCCAAAAAAGAAGAAGAATTAAATAGTCAAAACTTCCATTTAGTTGATGTCCCTACAGTGTTGCATGACCCGAGATCAGTGGTTAGATTGAATATGTTTAAACTGTGATTTGTCAGTCTTTAGTATGTTCAGCGGTTTTTCCCTGATCCAGCTCCAATAGTGCTAACCCTCCTAGACTAACCTATTTTTATTGTGAAGTTTGAAGAATAGCTCATCTTGTTAAAAGTTGCATTGATGTAACGTTGACACTGAAAAAGGAACCTGTTTCTATTTAAATCTGCTGCACATATTTTGATGCGAAGCTTCCAGTTTCTTTCACCAATGACTGCTGATTTCTTCTATTCTTATTTAACTGTTGCTCAGAGGGATCTTTCTCTTTTCTCTTTCTGTCCTTTCAATTGTCAGTCTGCTTGAATCATCGTACAGCGTTTTGTTCTCCGTCTCCAGCTTTATTCATACAGCACAGTTCACACACAGAGACAATTCAAAGTGCTTTACATAGTCAAATAAAAGCACCAGAATTACATTTGAAAACAGAATAAATTATACAAAGATAGAATAAAATTTGATTTTAAAATTGGATGAAATGAAATAAAATACATAAAATGGAGGGATGTCAAAATTAATGCGTTAATGCAAATTCATTTTAACGCCACTAATTAATTTAACGCATTAATGCAACTTGCGATTTTTAAGGTTGAAGGTCAGCAAGCTCATACAGTACTAGCTTGTCTTGAAGGAGGATGAATAACGCTCCAAATCTACGCTAAATTTAAGTGAGTAAAAACTGGCATGGCCATTTTCAAAGGGGTCCCTTAACCTCCGACCTCCAGATATGTGAATGAAAATGGGTTCTATGGGTACCCACGAGTCTCCCCTTTACAGACATGCCCACTTTATGATAATCACATGCAGTTTGGGGCAAGTCATAGTCAAGTCAGCACACTGACACACTGACAGCTGTTGTTGCTTGTTGGGCTTCAGTTTGTCATGTTATGATTTGAGCTTATTTTTTTATGCTAAAAGCAGTACCTATGAGGGTTTCTGGACAATTTTTGTCATTCTTTTTTGTTGTTAATTGATTTCTAATAATAAATATATACATGCATTTGCATAAAGCAGCATATTTGTCCACTCCCATGTTGATAAGAGTATTAAATACTTGACAAATCTCCCTTTAAGGTGCATTTTGATAAAAAACTGTGCGATTAATCACGATTAACTATTTTAATCAATTGACAGCCCTTATACAATTAAATAAAAATACAAATGGAAAAGACCAGAAACAGTCAGAGTGCTGTAATAATTTGTAAATTACCCAAAAAATGCAACAAAGGAAATAAAAGTGCAGCAGAGAAACCAGTTAATCAGAGGCACAGTAAAACAGCTTATTAATGTATGTAGGCTTTCAGGTGATACAACACGCCCTCTAGTGGACATTTAAGGGATCAACAGCGCTCAGCAACAAACTCACATAAACTCACATCAACCAAAAAAGAAGTTTATTAAAGTTTGCTATTAGTATACTTCTTTTAAACTTAAAATAAGAGAGTATTCTTTCAGTTTACTTTTTATGTACTTCAGAGATACACTACACAAAATACAGATACACAAAATTATTCTTAAGTATACTTGGCTCCTACCGCCAAGTATACAGAAAAGTATATTTGGCTAAATACTATAAGTTCACTTAAAGAAGACTTACAAGTATACTTGCAGTAAAAACTATTAAACTACAGTTTACAGAGAATATACTTTAAAGCGTACTTTCATAAACTAAAAAATGGGCTACAAGTATATAACTAGTAAACTAACAGAATACATATAAATTCACTTGTAGTATAGTTCATATTATAGTTGCAGTGCAAAATACAACTTGGATGTAAACTAGTTGTGTACTCAAAGTTTACTACTCTTGTATTTAAAGTAAACTTAAAAATATACTTTTATAAACTAAAAAGTGGGTCAGTTTAGTTCCAATAAGTATTTAAGTACACTTACAAGTGTATACTTGTAAGTGTACTTAAATACTTACATACAAGTGTATACTTGTAAGTGTACTTAAATACTTCTTGGAACTAAACTGACCCACTTTTTAGTTTATAAAAGTATACTTTTAAAGGGACTGTTTGTAACTTTTAGCGTATAAGCTTATAAATGTACCGGGTCGGGATCCCATGCATGCTGCATATGCACGCTCGTGTGTGGCCGAAGTCTCCGCTGCCTGCCTTCACTCAGACAGCGCGCGCGTTCTCGCTGCCTCGCTCCACCTCTAGACGTGAACGCGCGCTCACTACACACTGCAGAAGAGTTAGTTTACCTCTGAGAATATCTAGTGAATGTACAGTGGACGTTTGTGCAGAAATAAATGCTGCAGCTCCTCCAGACCAACAGAGGTTTTCCGTGTCTTGTGAAGTGACAGGGCTCCGCAGCGAGAAACGTTATCGCCTCCGACTGGGTGCCGGTGTCTCCCTGTGGGCGCAGTCGGGAGGCGATAACGTTTCTCTTCCTGCTTCAGCCCTGGCACCGACCCGCTTTTGCTGAAGCAGGAAAAGCCAACACTAGGATCAGCAGTGATTCATGGAGAGATCTTCGTCTGGTCAGCTAACATTACTGCCAAGCAGCTGAAATATAGAGTGATATTGTGGTCTTAGCTGACGTGTGTCGCCTCACTGTTTTGAGTGATGCTCGTTCATGTCTATGTAGAGCAAGCAAGCGCGAGCCCGACGCTGACTTTCGTTGACTTAACGGCCACAGGTGTCGCTGTTAACAAGCATTTCTGAAAGTTACAAATAGTCCCTTTAAGTTTACCTCTAAATGCAAGAGTAGTAAACTTTGAGGACACAACTAGTTTACATCCAAGTTGTATTTTGTACTGCAACTATAATATGAACTACACCACAAGTGAACTTATATGTATACTGTTAGTTTGCTAGTTATATACTTGTAGCCCACTTTTTATTAGAAATAAACACAGACTGGGAATAAAGTGGTTCATGACACTATAGTGTTTAAGTAAAGCAGTGAGTTTGTGAGTAATATTTCGATGCAGCCAATAAAACAAAAGTCTGTAACTCTCAGAAAACTGAACCTGTCAGCTGTTTTTTTCAGTCAGGAAGCGAGAGAGGCGATGCGGAAGATAATAAGCTTTGTACAGTTTGTGAGTGCGCCGGCGCGATTGTGTGTGTAAAGCGCGTAAAAGCACCAGCCTCCAGTAGCAGAGAGAGGGGTTCCCCTTTCCAGCAGCTTTACGCACAGAGAAGAGAGGCTGACACAAGCTTTTCATGTGTCAAAACACGGACAACAAGCAACGAGGAAGTACCGCAGAGAGACCGACTGAACACTGAACTTTTCTTAAAGTGAAATGACCAGATTTTGAAGGTTAAATTGAACGCACCTCTCTTCGTGCGCTCTCACGGCGGATTTAATGCCCAAAGAGAGCAGGAGAAAGAGCTCAAAGGACGTCTGGCTCTCCGGGAAGGGTTGCGATGATCTCGTCTCTCAGAAAGCCGCTCAAACAACCGGAGGAGCTCGGCCGACTGTGATGATGGACGCTCCCCGGGTACCGCAGGTCACCATCACCCCGGAGGCAGGCGGCTCCTCCCGGGAGATGCAGCAGGAGGACTGGGATGATGCTGTGGACGGAACTCTGCGCAGGAAGCTGTCCAACTCCTCCATCTCCTCCACGGGCTCCTCTATTGTGGAGTCCGAGGATGATTTACTCAGCGACAACGAGAGCAAAAGCAAAGGCATCATCACTTTAGAGCACCTAGTGGACGCTGGAGAGGTGAGTAAGATCAAGATCAGGACTTCAAGAGGGGCATTAAAGGTCCCATATTATAAAAAAGTGAGATTTTCATATTTTTTTTATTATAAAGCAGGCTTCAACCCTATATAAATACTGTGAAAGTATCGAAACACTCAATCCACAGGGGAAATACACACAGCCCGTATTCAGAAACTCTGCATTTGAAACAAGCTGTCAGGATTTCTGCCTATTCGTGATGTCACAAATATACAATATTTAGACCCTTTACACAGATTTAAAGGTAAACATTCAAAATGTGTCCCAGTTTAATCCTTGGTTGCAGTGTATGTGAATGTCATCAGCTGACAGGAAGTACACATGGACCCAAGCTGTTGCCTAGCAACGCAATTCTGTTGCAATTTCGTCGCAATTCCGTCGAAATGCGCTAAAACGGAGCATTTAAGACAGGAGGGTAAATACGGGCATATTCAGGCTGACAGTATGAGGAAAATTAAGTTGTTTTTTTTAACATTACAGCATGTAAACATGTTCTAGTAGAAACACAAAATACAAGTATGAACCTGAAAATGAGCAGGATATGGGACCTTTAAGGTTCCTTAGTCTGAGTTTTCATGGTTCACTTTCAGGGTCACTTATAGGAATAGTTTATGATATGTGTCCCAGTTACAGTGTATAAAATAATTTAAAAGAATCTGTCCCATCCCTGTATACATTAATATTATATAATGCATGACTAAATCAACTACATGTCTTCCTAAATGGAAGTTTTTTATTGACATATATTATGCACAACAGTTACAGTGCAGCTGAAACTCCTTCCAACAATGCTCACACTATAAATATGTATAAAAAAGAAAATGCCACAATTAAAAATGAGAATATAAAGACATAAAATAGTGCAGAAGTTACAAAATATAAAATAATTTGTTGCAGACAGATGTACAGTAATTGCAAAATGAAATAATGTAAAAAGTTTGTGCAGTAAAAACAAATGAGAATCGACCGGATGTTTACTGACATAAAAAATCTCACTTTGTCATCTCTGACCTCCTGTGTGTATCTTGTCTAATCTGCTATAATTACCCACGAGTTACAGTAAAGAGCTGATGTTTTGAAAACAAGAAACAGTGAAGCACAGCAGCACACAAACAACCTGCAAACTACTTCCTCACAGAGGACCTCTGGGATCTGTGACTGCAGAGAGAGAAAGGAGACAATTACTGTTTGTATTTGCTAGTTTAGTTGAAGTCCCATAATCATGTCTTACAAGTGCAGCAAAAACTTTTTTTTTCATGGGACATTAGTCACTTCTTCATTTCAAAAGTTATTTTTGTATCTGTTCTGCACTTGAGATCTGGGAAATCTCAGTTGTCAGATGTACCGGCGGTCAGAGTAGAGCTGCTAAAGATCAAGAAAGATTAAACATCCTTGAGATCTCTGCGAGAGAGAGCGCAGGATAATCATTGAGGAAATGCGATTGTCCCCATAGAAATCTCATCATCTCTCCTTATGTTTAATGGCTCATCAGAGACTTTCACATCACCTTAACGATCCCACGCGCCACTGTATGACCACGTATAAGCTGCTGATGACCTTTGCCGTGTGGCAAAGTGATACATCATTTTGTTTACTGCAAATTATCTTGAAAGGCCACGTGGTGCAAATGAATTCATGATAAAAGACACAGCTTCATGTCATTTTCTTAGTGGCATCTTTTATATCGATAAAACTTTTTTTTAGCACGGGGCTATTGAGTGGATAACTCTTGCACATGTTATGCACATTAATAATAGTAATAATGTTAAATGTCAGATCATGTTTTGGAACTGTAAGTCCTGACCTTTATCACTGTACGTCCCTCCTTCAGCACACACATACACACTATAGCGTTGAAGGATCGGCCTTTATTTCAGTAAACGCTGAGGGTGGAAATTTGTTTGACATTCTTGGCTGATAAAGCTTTTACTCGTGGCGTGTGCACGCAAATAGTGCAGTTTTATACCTCTCAGATGCACAAATTCTGATATTCTACATTCAGATTTTAACACATGTTTTTGCAGCTGTTACTCGCCAGAACATAATCTGCTTCTTGTCTACACTTTCACCACACTACACTCAGGTTCGTTGGCTGTGTGTGTGTGTGTGTGTGTGTGTGTGTGTGTGTGTGTGTGTTTTAATGGTGCACTTCTCGTTGCCGTCTCCATACAAGGTCTGTAGCTGTCACTTTACTTTAAACAGACTGAATACACATGGCCTGTTGAGCCTGTGTTTGTGTGTGTGTGTGTGTGTGTGTGTGAGAGAGAGAGAGTAGTTGTCCAATCAGGTGAGGCTCAGTGTGAAAGCTTTATCAAATAAAAGTCTATTCTGGCTCTTTATTGGCTCTTTAAGGCATCATAACGTCTAATGGAAACATGTTGGTGGTGTCACCTCTGAAAATAACCACTTTAGTGCATTTGCCCCTTCAGCCCACACACACACACACACCCATACACACCCACACACCCACAGCACAGGCTAACATGTTATTGTGTAATGATGTTTTTCTGTGGTCAGTAGCCAGTTTGAGCCATGGCCTTTGACATTTAGAACCACTTCAGGAAGTCTTGTTTCTTAGCGTTTGCTAGTTCACACTTTAAAGTGTGTATAATAGATATTAAAGCTGCAGTGGGTAGAAATTGAGCAACTATGATTAAAAAAAAGGATATTTTTATAAAACGGTCACTATATCCTGACAGTAGTGCATGAGACAGGTAATCCGAATCATGTGCCCCTGTGTCCTCCGGTGTCCTATGGTGCTCCTAATGGCATCTGTAAGATTTCACAGACCGGAGGAAAACAACCAATCAGAGCCAAGCTGGAGCCTTGCCTGTCAATCACTCACAAACTCTGATCAAATGGTCAAACTAGGCAGCGATGATCAAATGTGAATCAATATTCTGTTACTGTAATGCCTATTTCTCACCTCATGTGTTTTCAGAAACATCTCGTAGTGTACTGTTTAGCTGCAAAATGAGAAAGTTCGTGACACCAAGCTCCGCCCACCAGCCGGAGCACAGCCAATAGGAACGCTCTCTCTCTGAAATTACCTGTGATTAGTCAAAGTCTCCCGTTACGGGCACGTGTTTTTTTTTAAAGCCTGAAAACAGAGCCATGAGGAGGTGATGAAGTCTAATTTTCTCTCAGAACACTTGAATTACAATATGCTGAAAGGTTATTATGGAAGTTTTGCCCAATGATGCCAAAAATATTCTGCCTACTGAAGCTTTAATCTGCACAGCCAAGTGCTTTTTTAATGGAAATGCAGCAGAGGAGAGAAAACAGACAAACAGGTGGACAAACAGGCTCGTCATATGTGATCGTCTCGCAGTGGTTTACATCCCATCAGCACTTCAAGATGACAAGCATTAACACGGAAGGCGTGAGTTATAATGGTTCGGCTGAATGAGTCACATCTCATGTCTCACCGATTGTTCTCCTCACTCATTGGAAATGCATTATTGCTTTCAAAGTTTGCTTTCAGTGGTCTGTATTACTCATGATGAATACTCAGACTGTTCATATCAGCGCGGTGATGTGTGTCAGCTAGTTTGTCACACATACACACACACACACGCACACACGCACACACACACACACACGCACGCACGCACACACACACACACAGATAACAGGCCCCGTGTTACCAAGAAAAGGTGTGTCTGTCTGACAGCTGAAAGTAAAGTGTTGAAGAAACCGCTCAGAAAGCAAACAGTAGGTTCCCTTTAATTTGTGGGAGTAAATAAAACTGTGTATCTTTGTGTTAAGTAGTGGTGGAAAGTAAATATGTACATTTACTCACGTTCTGTACTTAAAGCAGCAGTGAGTAGAAATGGAGCAAATATGATTAATAGAAAAGTCACTATATCTTGACAGTAGTGCATGAGACAGGTAATCTGAAAAACAATCATGTGTCTCTGTGTCCTCCGGTGCTCCTAACGGCATCTGCAAGATTTCACAGACCGGAGGAAAACAACCAATCAGAGCTGAGCTGGAGCCTTGCCGTCTCTGAGCAGCTGTCAATCACTCGCAAGCGGTCAAACTAGGCAGCGCTGATCAAATATGAATCACTATTCTGTTACTGTAATGTCTATTTCTCTTCTCAAATGTTTTCAGAAACATCTTGTAGTGTACTGTTTAGCTGTAAAATGAGAAAGTTTGTGACCTGGCAGCCATGTTGAGATCAGTTGAGGAAATATCAAGCACCGCCCACCAGCCGGAGCAAACTTCCTCATTTTACAGCTAAACAGTACATTACAAGATGTTGTAGTAAAGGCGGATGATCCTGAGGCACATGGGAAAAGAACAGTTGATGTCAAAACAACACGAGGAATAGTGCTCCGCAAACATAAAACTAGAGGCTTGCAGCTTGAGTAGCTACCTCGGAGAGACGATGATCTGGCAGCAGATGTGTGAAGAGCTGGGGTTGAAATACTGCAAGGCTTATGAACTGATGAGAGGCAGGTGAGCAAACTGGGGAGGGGCGACGTGGCGATTGATGGCAAGTGAGCAGAGATCCAGGAGCCAGGAGAGCGTGTGGCAGGACAGGAAGGACACACACAAACAAAGAGACACAAACAGGGGACACGGGAGGACAGGAAGGACACAGAGAAACACATGAGACAGACAGGGGAACACGTTCTCATCCCACACTCGTCACATACCGCCGCTTTGTCACGTCCCTTGTCTCTTCATTTTTGGCATCAAAACCACTATAGGCGTTGGCGTACTTGGCGTAAATGGACTTGCATTTATATAGATCCTTTCTAGTCTTCAGACCAATCAAAGCGCTTTACACCACATGTCAACATTTACATTGATGCTCATACACTGATGGCAGAGGCTGCCATGCAAGGTGCCAACTTTGCCCATCAGGATCTAATCTAAATACTCATTCACACCCCGATGGCTCAGCCTTCGGGGGTTAAGTATCTTGCCACAGCCGCCCTTTAGGATTAGGCAGCAAAACCGCTATAGTTATGTTTAGGAAAGAACATCATGGTTGGGCTTAAAACTACCACGTTGTGAACACGGGACAGGCACAAACAGCTGATTGTATCGTCACACACGGGACATAAAAAGCGGTCTCCTGGACGAAAGGCTTGTGGCGCTAAAGGGTGCCAAACATTGACTGCCGTAAAAAAAATCTGAATTTGACGCGCTGGAAACGAGAATGTGACACCCAACCATTTTGGCTTTTGATGCCTCATAATAACAGTGTGTAATTGAAGGTCAGGTAGGAGTTGTCAGCAGTTCAAGGCCCAAAGAGGTGAAACGATCCAGTATTTTACTAAGTAAAGTATCGGAATGATGCACTCTGCTTCATACAGTAAGCAGACCTGTTATTTCTGATTGTTATCAGTACAAACTCTTGTGGTTTCTGTCGTCAAGGCTGGCTGGGAGAGCGTACTGTGAACTACATGAAGTTTCAATGTCAGACTATGTGTAAAATAGAAATATTGGCCGTGTGGCGCTGCAGGGTTGTTATGTTTACATCAAAACTCAGAGATCAGATCCAAGTTTCCATTCCCTCTCAGTCCGTGGATAAAACTCCAGACTTCTATTATATTATTCTATTCTCTTCTATTATGTAATCAACCGGTAACATGCTGAAAATACTCATGAGACAGTAACTCACTTTATTTTCTGCGCTAATTGACCAGCCAGTAAAGTTAATAAGCAATAAAACAAATGCTCTTTTGCAAGTCTAACACCTTCACAGTACGATATTATCAGTAAACAAGAAGCACTACAGTAAGTGAAGCATATCACCTGACATTTAGCAGAGACTTGGCTGGCTGCTGCAGAGCTTTGTGTTTCACTAACACGAGTCCCTGTTTCATTTCCTGTTTCAATCAGAGCACGCAGAACAAAATGACCTCTCCAAAGCCTAAAGATAGGATCTAAGAACATGTACTGCTTTTCCTCTCCAACGCCTGGGACTTTGTGTATTCGGTGTATTTCACTTAGAAGTATATTTCAGATGATTGTATAAAAGGCAGAGTGTGTTATTTGAGATGTGGTCAGTTTTCTGAGAGGGAATAAAACAGGCAGTTCTCCTCAAGTGTGAAGAGCTACTGAGTCTGTGAAATACGCAAGCTGTTACTGTGTTTTTCTGTGTGTGCGAGTGTGTGTGTGCACAATGAGAGACGAGGAGAAAGCGAGGGTGGTATAAGTAGAGTCCTTAAACAAACAACCACGAAAACATCTCTGCCAAGAGAAGATAATTCACCCGTCAGTCATCTATTTTTTTGTTGTTGTTCAGGATTCAGTGCAAACTTTGATTTGTTGCACACAAAGAAGTGAGAGGGAGTTGAAGGGCCGGCAGCAAGGACAGTATCACCTTTTATTATTTGGTGTTAAACCTTTAGATTTTTTAGATGACAAGTGATGCATGCACTAAATGTTTTAGAGGCAGCGTGATATTTGTCATCGCATTTTTGCAGAAAGATTGACTTTTAACAACATTTTGAATCACTTTGCATCCTTTTTCCTGCATCTAATCTAATGTTTTTTGCTTCACATATTAATCCTGGGTTGAAAATAGTTTTGTGTTAAAGCTCAAATATTGTTCCCCCAAATGTTGGTGTGCACTTTTCTACAAGCAAGAATTAAAGCCAATCGCCGCCACACCAAACCAGAGATGCTGAACAGAGATTTTGAGTGCCGATAAGAGTTTCCACAGAAATGGCATTTAACTGACCTACATAGGAGGTTTCACACATACAGATTTACTGGGTACAGTTGCTTATTTTATCAGATTTCTATTGAGGCCGTGTAAGGTGGACCGAGGTCAGCACTTCTTCCTGTTCTCAGATCAGGAACACAGATTCACCCACGATTCTGTTATATTATATTTATTTCTGTTTGTTTCCTTGCCCTCCAGAGCAAGCCGTGGTGGAAATTGAAGGCGATCGTCAACTGGCCCTTCAGTGTTACGCAGAGACGAAAACTGAACTGGGTTCAGCTAGCCGGGCATAAAGGTATGATGTGTCCAGATCATTGTTGTGGTGTTTAATCTTTCTGGCAGCTTTTTGGAATAAAGAAAGGGCTGAAAAAACATTATTGCTGTGATGGAATAATTGATACACAAGTTAACTTATATGAAGGAAGAGGCCCGGAGCTGATGATGTCTTACAAAAGAAGGTTTATTGAAGCTTGATCAAGGAGAATTGTCAGGTTTCCACATTGAGGTGCTCTCTGCGTGAAGGCTTCACAACTCTGTCCTTCCTGCCTGGTGCTCAGTGTCTTACCCCTTATCATGTTTTGACTTACTCCATTCCTCTGGCATCTCTGACCCTGGTTGCCCTAGCGACTGGTTCTACGGTCTCCCCTACCGACACAGCTGTACAGATAACGGTGGCTCCTCTAGACAGGACTCCACTCCAATAATGTCAACAGAGGGACACTCTGACAAACACTCTGACCTTTCTACCAATAAGAGAGGAATTAATGGAAAATTCCATCACAACTACAAACTTTAATGTACAAAATGAATGTGTCTTATCCAAAGAGTAGAGAAGCAAAGAGACGAAACTCTGGTGTTTTTTTTTTGGCAACAGCCGCTAGATGGTGCCATGACCAAATACCTGCAAAACTAAAGACAATCCCATGAACCTCAGCTGTACTTTGTATTTAGGGCTATTTCGAAAATGTTAACATGCTAACACAATGAACTAAGGTGGTGAACACGTTAAACACTATACCTGCTGAACAACACAATGATAGCATTGTCACTGTGAGCATGTTAGCGTGCCAACATTAGGATTTAGCTCAAAGCACAGCTGTAAAGCTGAGATTCTGAGTATAAATCTATCCACTATATAGTTCCCTCAAAAATCTGGTCCAAAAAATGTTGTGTGCATGACAAGGACTTCTTGAGCGACTCTAAAGCTGTCAGCGATGACGCAAAATGATTTTGATTAGCAAGTGTCCAAAATAATGAGTGACAAGTGATTTTGGACACAGAACATTAAAAGGGACTGTTTGTAACTTTTTAAGCGTATAAATGTAGCGGGTCGCCACACATGCGCGCGTGTGGCCGCTGCCTCTCCTCCTCTGCCTGCCTGCCTTCACTCAGACAGTGCGCGCGTTCTCACGTACTCGCTCCACCTCTAGACGTGAACGCGTGCTCACTCCACACTGCAGAAGAGTTAGTTTAGCTCTGAGAATATCTAGTGAATGTTCAGTGGACGTTTGTGCAGAAATAAATGCTGCAGCTCCTCCAGACCAACAGAGGTTTCCCGTGTCTTGTGAAGTGACGCAGCTCCTCAGCAAGTAACGTTATCGTCTCGTTACCGACCGGGTGCCGGTGTCTCCCTGCTCTCTCCAGCTGCGGGCAGAGAGAGCAGGGAGACACACTGCAGAGCCCCGCTGCATCAGCCTGCGCTGAGGCAGGAAAAGCCAACACTAAGATCAGATCTAAATCATGTTCATGGAGAGACCTTCGTCTGGTCAGCTAACATTACTGCCAAGCAGCTGAAATATAGAGTGATATTGTGGTTTTAGCTGACGTGTGTCGCCTCACTGTTTTGAGCGATGCTCGTTCAGGTACATTTAGAGCGAGCAAGAGCGAGCTCGACGCTGACTTTCATTGATTTCATGGCCACAGGTGTCGCTGTTAATAAGCAATTCTGAAAGTTACAAATAGTCCCTTTAAGTTCCAACTGAGTGAGGATCTGAACATGTAATTCTTTCATTCTTGAAACTTGCACAACAGCATATGCAATAAAATCATCTAATCTCAAAGGTCCACTTTGTAGTTTTTGCAGGAGGAATGAGGAGTCTTCAGGGAGGTTGCACATGGGAAACCATATTCTCAAGGTCCTTTCAGACAACGGCACAACGACACCATTGCACTCTGAAATCAATTAATGGCTTGCGCTGTGCCACAATGGCTTTTCTCTACGTCAAGCGAAGTGCTGTGATGTGCACTGAACCCAGAAGCGAGCGCAGCTCGAACCGCGTTCTGAAAGTCGCTGAAGGCCTTCATCAAGACAGTATAATGTCAATACATAACATTAGGTGTCCTGTAGTGTAACATGATCACAAGCAGTTGGATTTCTTTTTTTTTTTTTTTTTACAATGACAAGCAAACGTTGAGATGGTTAGTCGTGATCTGCCTGCTCTACAATAAAAATGGAAATCCATGTTTTCACCACAATCAAGTTTGATCCATAAAAGCCACATTTCAGTAATACAGTGTGTGTAGCCTAATTTGGCACGACATGTTCAATTAATGTGAAAACATTTTTTTTACATGGAAGTGCATGCTCCCAGATAGAGAATGATTTCAAGAAGGAGAAAGAAATTCATAGTCATAAGAGAGTCAAACCCAGATCAGGATAAATCTAATTTCAGTCTAAGGTGGGTAACTTCCTTCCTCCTTTCCGTATACTATTGCCATAGAATGGTACATCCTTTAATTAAACATAATTCACACTCAAATCCTATGTTAACAAATGAAAGCTGATAGTATTCAATAGTATAAGTTGTTTTATATTTATGATTTAATATAATGATATTTTCATCTTGAACAATGTCATATATTGTCTGTTAAGATGTGATTTCTTTCATACCGTTTCCTGCTTCCTGAAAAAAATATTAGCGATTGTTTCCTTAAATAATTAAATTTTTGGTTTGTTTTTTAGCTCCATGTCTAAGCTTATTCACTTTATTGCAGAGACTTACAAGAGAAACCAGCTGGTGATTAGCTTAGCTCAGGATAAAGACAGGAAACAGGCTCTGTCTTAAGGTAAAATAATCCACCTACCAGCACTTCTTCAGCTCATCTGGATCTGTGAAAACACAAAGAACAACAGTAAAATAGACTGTATCCCTGACAAAGTCTGATATGTTATATTCTATAAATAAATTAAAATGTGTCAATAAAGTCAAACCAAAATCTCAGTAGAAATATAAATGAAATACACAACTATAAATATCCATTTTCTCAAATGTAGCCTCCTATACATGTGTGTCTGTGTATACATGAGTTGAGTGGAAACCGTAAACAAAGAAAAAATATGTTCAGGAAATCTTTTGGTAATCTGACAGCAAATTTCCAGGATACAATTTCATTTTACCATAACATCACAAAGAGAAGCGTCACCGATCCTATTTACGGTGATCAAAGCAATAATAGATTATCAGGCGGTGATGGCCTCTATCTACGCTGGTATCGTCTGTCATTATGTCATGACTAATGGATAGCTGCGGGCAAACGCAGCCTTCTTAAGTTGCATAACTAGTGATGTATTCCATATTTCTCAGCAGACAGCACAGGTACTTCCTTATACTGTAAATCCATTATTTAGTATTGTCGGTCAGGTGAAGTGGGTGGCTGCTGACACAATGACACAAAATGTTGTGATCTCAAAGGATAGTGATGGGATTTGTGTTGATTGTTTCCAGAATATGCACACCATTCAACCCCATGAAGCAATTTCGATATTTTGGTAATATTTACAAAATGTTTACAGTTTTGGACAGAAATTGTGTATGGACATTCTTGCATGTCTCTTATTGATTGATTGTTTGTTTTCCCTTCTCTTTCTTTTGTCCTATATCCAGGAAATGACATTCATATTTTCCAAATTCCATTTCTTTAAAGTGGCAAACCTTAAGACTTCAGTCCTGATTGATTTAGAATTTCTATTTGAGTTAAAAAAAATGAAATTGTGCTTTGAGTTAGAGTCTAGCAGTCTTTTTTTGCTGATACATGAATGTAGAAATAGAATTTTTCTGTGTAAACAAGCTTCATGTTTTCAGATTTGTGTGCATAGTTCAATTTTTTGTGTGTATACAATGAAGAAAAGCTGTAATTTTCCGGGTATGTCACCACAGATACCCATTTCGTAATACTGCAAATATATAAATAATGCAATACTTTCATCAGTGGGCCATAGGCTCAATCACCATCGTGTTATCTCATATGGCTATAGATAGTGACTTAACAGACATTTATTTAAATGAAAATCTTGAGATTGTCTCTTCAATTAGTCTAAAAACACAACCACCTTTGTTAAAAACATGCAAAATCCCAAATAAGACTGGGACAACAAACATTCTTTAGAGTCCAGGCAACATGAAATGGGAAGGTGTTAATTATTAACTAGTTATTTTTCAAGCTGCACTTCCTCTAACATCTCTCATTTCCGATAAAATTTCTTACTATCAAGTTACACAAGGTGCACACCTGTGGGGACAAAGGAGGGTTAGGGTGCCTTGACTGATGGGGAGATGGTAGTGTCATGGCTTTGATGGTAAATTGAGGTGGTGTGAATGTGAGTGGGAGAGAGAGAGAGAGAGAGAGTGAGGGAGGGAGAAAGAGAGAGACGAATTGTTTGCCGTGGAATTGGAGGGCAGAGAGGTGGGATGAAGGAACTCAAAAGGGTGTTCCCTGTTGAAGCAATAAAGGTCGGTGGAAAAATTCCTCAGAGAAAAAATGCAGACTTTTCAGACAACAGGGATATTTTGCTCCACCAGTTTGCTCACCGACCTTCAGGTGCTTCTGTGACAAGGGTTGACAGAGTGACAGCTACTTTACAGGTGAGGAAGAGTATACAGCAATGTGGGGAATGATGTCTGTGTGTGTAGTTATGATGTTTTTTTATTACTTCTGCTTTCTTTTCAAACCGTAACGTCATAACACAATTATAGCTAATGTGTTTGTCAGCAACAAAATCATTGTGTGGGAGAATTGAAGCAGCTGTATGAGTGGTAGATGATTTGTATATATGTGGTAGTGTGTAACCATCTCAGCCAACTCAAAAGAACTTTGATCCATCTGTAATCATGTTTCCTATTAAACGCACCTTTATCAGCATGTCTGATAAAGGTGCATAAGGCTTTAAAGGAAAGATCCAGATTTTAAATTGGTTATCCAGCACAGTTGGGGGGTCTTATGGTTCTGAAATGTATTAAATAATATGAAGCCAAGCACCTCTGAAGTTCATAAGTATAATTAAAAAAAAAAAGAAGCTTTGATTGGTCTCAAATTCTGTCTATGTGTTACGTAAATTAAAATAAACTCAGTGCGACTTAACAATCTGTTTTTCTAGCAAGAGATCATATTTGCATTCTAATTGGACTACAGTTGTTCTCTATTCTGTTGATGCTTTTACTTTCTTCAAAATGAGTCTTGTAATCAAATGAAATGCTTCCACAAAATGTTTAAAAAGAATAGGTTTCTGAGAAATTTTACAGAATTTGAATCTGTTGCTGCATGGTTAGCAAGTTAGTGAGAAATAAAATAGTTTTCCATAGATGCTGTTAGAAAATAAGTAACACAATTGAATGCTTTTATCTGACACGTATTCTTATTTTCATTGTGAATACAAAAATCATAGCAATATCCCTAAACAGATCTGTTAATATGTAACCCATCTGGACTGTACGCTGTTCGGGAAGTCAGCAGTCTTTTTAACTGTCCTTGAGCTTTACATGCACCCAGTTTGAAAAGAAAAGATTTTAGCAGCAACAGGTGCTTTAATTGACAAAGAAATTAAGAATATAGAACAAATATATTTCATCAGGCTCATATGGTCTGTGTGTTTGGCTGTTGTGCTGTGAGAGCCGATGTCATCATGAACAAAATCAAGCAGTTTGACTCAGTAGAACAATGAAAGCCTAGAGTCAAACAAGGGCGTTCAATAGATTTATTAGATCTCTGAATTGCTTTCATGTTCTCTTTTATAGCTTGTGAAAGCATCTTGTCAGCCCTTGATCAACCATGTCGGACTGTCAGACAGGATAAATAATCTGACTGCACAAATCATGTGATTTACAGTGTAAGCTCTTTTTTGTAGCCTGGCATATTACAAACTGGTTTCTAAATGTCACTCTTGGCTGTAACTACACTCAGTCAGGCAAACACACAAAGGGAGAGGAGATGCACCAGATTTAATACCAGGGTGGAGCTTCTAACTTTATGGCAACCTGAATATCAACAAGGTTAGTCGAGGTTACTGACTGAAAGAGACCTTGTGTGGAGACCGTTCAGAGGTCATTAGCTTCAAACGGATCCCATCAGAAAGCTCTATCTATGTATTTATTAACTACCTGCATCTATCCATCTATCTATTTCCGCATACGTATACTCTGAGACAATTGTTGAGTACATAGATCAAGTTTTATGAGTGAGGAAAGGTTGGGAGTCAGCTGTAAGGTTCATTGCTTTTAATAGTTCAGGCCAAGCAACACAACCAGCTGCCGTTTCTAACAATGGCTCTTTCTCTTCAGCCAACCGCAGTATTTTTTTTCTCACACTCCCAATCAAGCTTTTTTCCCCCCTCATGTTGTCTATGCTCAGTGTCCCGTAACATTCACAGTGGCTTAATTTTTAGAAGCACTGACCTAGTGACCAGAGTGGTCATTGACTGCATCCTTAAAAGGTAATTTAACACTTCAGTCACATAGGATAGATATTTGCTGCTGTATTTTTTTTCCTATGGGTTGAAAAGTTCAGGCATGTTGCACCTCTGGCCACAATCCAATCATTTATATCAAAACAGTTTCAGTGACATCCCTACAGTAACCCATAAAAAGTTATTGACATGTGTAACTCCGTTATCTATTCACATTTAATTCTGCATATTCAAATGTACTTTTAACATATTACAATTTTAGCAACGCGGCCATCTGTTGGTCTGT
Organism: Sebastiscus tertius; assembly: GCA_916701665.1. Taxonomy (NCBI): domain Eukaryota; kingdom Metazoa; phylum Chordata; class Actinopteri; order Perciformes; family Sebastidae; genus Sebastiscus; species Sebastiscus tertius. Next base: position 33,481 of record CAKAOH010029386.1, on the reverse strand, counting down.
TTGGACTAAAAAATCTCAATAAATATTGATGAATTGCAATGAAATTTGTATTCATTGCTCCCAGAAGATGAACGCTAAATGACTTTGGTGATGCCCTGACTTGTTCTAGCGCCAGCATGAGGTTGACATTTTACATTTTTGTGAAATATCTCAACAGCTATTGGACGGATTGCCGTAAGATTAAGTACAAATATTCATATTCTCCTCAGGATGAATTGTAGTAACTCTGGTGATCCCCTGACTTTCAATTTAGTTTTTCATGACCAAATACTTGCAAAACTACTAGCATTTAAGGCCGGGCAATATCACGATATATAGCGTCAAAACGTTATCGAGATATGACATGACCTATATCGTGATAGAAGATTTTGGCCATATTGACAAGCCTAGCATCATACTCAGCTGTACTTTGTGTTTTGTGCTAATTAGCAGATGTTAGCATGCTAACACACTAAACTAAGATAGCGACCATGTTAAACATTATAACTGCTAAATAGTTAGGATGTTAGCACTGTCATTGTGAGCGTGTTTGCATGCTGACACTAGAATTTAACTCCGAGCACCGCTTTGCCTAGAGCCTCATAGCTGCTAGCATGGCTCCTGTAAGGTATTGAGTGCGTTTGTCATATTCCTGCTCTGTTCATGCTGGGAGACGTGGCATGAGTCACAATTTGGTGTCAGCAACTGCTGACTGATACCAACTGACTTCTTATTAGACTGTCAAAACAATATACATGAGCAGAGATACACACCTCAGCCTCAGGCCATGTTACTGCACACACAACCACACCACTGTTCACTTCATGTTGTGTCTAGGTTTGTGTGTGGGTGCATACGTGTGGCACCGTGCCACGTCATTGTTTTTGCATGTATTTGTATTTGTGTAGATGCATGGCTGTGTGGGTGTATGTTTGGGTACAATATGAGAGGCAAAGAAGCACTGGTGGGGAGCTAAGGAAGTAAAGGACACAAAAGGGGGCAAAAAAGATATGGTGTGCTTTATGTCCAGAGGGCTTCAAAAGTTTGGAGTGGGAGGATGTGTGGGAGGAGGGACAGTGTCAGAGAGAGGAGGGTTCAAGTTTCAGCTCACCTGGAATACTTTAGTTTGGTTTGGTTTTGTCAGCAGGGCTGGGTCATTCTAAAACAGGTCTTTTTCCTTGAATCCGCGGAGCGTTGAAACACAACGCCACACACCAGCACTCTTTATTACTGCTTGGGGTCTCGAAGAGGGGCAAGTCAGGCACCCTTCAAGCCAGATTCAGTTACACCGCTGTAGAAAGAAAAGGGGAGGGCGAGAGAGAGAGAAAGAGAGAGAGAGAGACCGAATCAAACTAGGTTTTGTAGTTTAAGCCAGTGGAGCAGGAAGGCGAGAGGAAGAGGACGAAGGACATCCAAGGGACAGTGAGTTACTGGGGAGTCCCACCTCCAGGGAGGGAGGGCAGTGTTAACTCTGTACTCCGTGTCGGATGAGGTGTGTCTCGGCCTTACAGTACCAAGAAAGACAACTACATCATGCGGGTGAGTGCAACTGAAAGAAGAATCAACATATTTGTTGGAAAGATGGCAAGTCAGGTCGCTGGTTTGCATTGGCGAGGTCATTTGAATATCATCGCTACACATCCTGGTAATTAGATTGTTATCAGACTGTGGTACAAAGACACATTGTCTAGTCAACTAAAAGTGTGTTTGCTTATGTGTGCTCAACCAGTTTCTGTAATGTACTGGCTCAAAACAACAGAAATGTTTTGCATGTTAGAGATCCTATCTGCAACTAAATGGGAGCACATACAGTTGGCTGAAGTTAAGCATATGTTGCCCTTTGCTTTGTACGGTACTATCTTATCATAGGTGTGTGATCAGTGCCAGCCTCTGGTGCCGGTAGGAACATTTTGATTCAGCTGCATCATATTTATTTGTGTAGTTTTAAGTTTATTTTACCTGTAGATCAAACCAGATAGAAACATTTTATCAGAATGTATGTGTGCGCCAGCCACCTCATTATATGAATGAGCATTATGTGTGTGGACCTGCTTGTGTGTTGGTATATAGTGTATACTTCTGCCCATATAAAATAGAAATATAAAATGCCTCTAAATAACGTGTACAGTGCTGTGGAGAGTAATTTCCCCTTGGGGACAATAAAGTCTAAAGTCATAAAGTCATATAAACATCTTCGGGCTGCACTGGTCTAGAGCTCTGCCTTTGATTAAAGCTCGGCCAACATGTCACGCGTAGTCTCTCAAAAGCCCTTTTGTGAACGTTTCAGTTTAGAGGAACATAATCCAACAAAGCTGAGAAGCAGCAAAGGGAACACCTCGTTTGAACAAAAGGTTTACAATGTCCAGGCTTTTATCTGTTACGGCTGACCCAGTTATATTTTTCTGCTGGATCAGAGTCAGTTCCTACTAACGTTGGGTTAACTGGCTGGAATCCACCGTATATGTCAGTCTGACTAATAATAAACAAAATCAGGTTTAAACACATTAGCTGTTACTGCAGAAGTCAGACATGACATATGATAGTGCTTAGCTGTCTGATTGTTTTGAAATATTTTTCATGAAATGGTTAGTCATGGTACAAATGACATCATTTATGACGATGTTTCCCAGAAGGCACTTATATGTTATGGTATGACAAAACACTCCAACTTTTCCACTCCTGGCAACATAACTTTCTTTAGCCATCTTTCTGGTTTCCCAGGTAGGTACACCTCCCAATTTTCTTGCACTGTCATCTCTTGTTTATTCACTTCATTCTATAGATGACCTGGTTTCTCCAACTGTTTTTCTTCCACTGAGATTTCTGATCAGTGATGAGTTTGTGCGACTCTTTTTTAGGTTGTCTATTAATCGGCATATGTTAAAAATCGATCTATTAGCTTAAACAGATCAATCACTATTGTGAAGGTTTTTCAACCCTGATTTTTTAGGCGCCGTATACTGTACTGTATGGCATCAATGTGAGGCGAAAACTCTGCACTTGAATTACAAAAAAAATCGAAAATAAAGGTGAGCCTTCAAGCTTTTGGGGAAATTGAGAAGAGCAGGGGTATCTTAGAATCACCTTACATCCGGTTACATAGTGAAACATATATGGCTATAAACTAAATATATGAAACAAAATAGCATTTTTACTATAAGTGAGAACAACTCTTATATTACACACCAACGTGCTGCAGGGCCTAATTCACACAAGTGAAACGTTCCTTGTTTCAATGCAAAGAGAAATCGGAGAGAGATTTGACGACACAATGTGTCGAGAAAGAACTAAGTGTCTGGGTCTTTGACATATGCAGCTTTTATGCTTTAAAAGTTGGACGTGACCAGTTGAAATACTGTTTTATATAAGAGTAACTCAGGGAGTTTCTCAGCTAAACAGTCCCAGCCAGCACAGCTGATTCACAGCAGGATAAAGTGAACTCCACTCCAAAAGAAAAACCTGCCTAACAACATTCTTTGCCCTTCTCTCTTTATAAAATCTACACTTTGCTTGTTCCTTGCATTTGACTGTCAAGAGCTCTCTCTGGCATCAAAGTTGATTTTGAGTACTTCTTTTAAATGAAGCTCGTACAGTAGAATAAGCCTGGTGTAAAATATGCAAGCGAGGGAATTTACCTGATACTTTAAAGCAGAAGTGAAAACTAAAGACCAGTATAGCAGTGCTCCACATTAGCTGTTTTGTTAATTTCTCATTTAGCCTAATCATCAAAGATTCTGCACTAGATCCCAAACAAAGTATCAACTGACATATAGCGTATACTGTAAATATGAGCAGTTCAAACAGTGAATGGAAAGCTGTGAGGACAAGACAAAGGAAGAACAGCAGGTGGACGAAAGTGCTCCTCAAAATCATCAGTCAGCCACTATATACCATCTGCTGAAATCCTCCAAATAGGCCTGTCAGCAGCCATATTGATGTGATACTAGAGCTATAGCACTACAGGAAGAATCATTTTCACCTCTCGCATTTCGCATGCACTATACCAACTACAGGAGATCCACTGAGAGTAACACACAAAGATTGAAAGAGCCACAACACACATTTTGAGTCATTTCAGTTTTACAGTGTTTGAAGATGTGGGATCATGATAGGATGGTTAAACAGTGTTTAAATGTGTCACAGCCAATAGAGACATCTACAAGGATTTTTTTTTTACTGTTGTGAAATATCTGTCAGAGCTAGTAAGGATTCGCTCACTTGTTAATTGTGTCCAAATTCAGCTGAGATAACACTAACAGCCCTCTTTAGCGTGACTTTGGACGACACAGCTGCTGTATCCTTGAAGCACTCAATATCCCGTAATCCACTGTGCCTTCCTCAGTTGTGAAATGGTGTATTCAGCTTAATCAACTGGTGGAGTTGTGACATATAGAACAGATGTTACACCAAAATCTGTAACCAGTGATATCTGGGACCACAGAGAGCCAGCAACTCACCATTTGTGACCCCACTGTATAATAAATGAGGCAAATATGTGACAGAAATCACACAAAACTCAATTTGTTTAAAAACACATATGTATTTTAATTTGAAGATATATTCACAAAACTCCAAAATAAAAGCAAAAGATAGGTACAGTGGGGTCACATTTTCTGATGATAGCTGTCAGAAATGGTGACCTCATGTGTAGCTGGCTCTCTGCGGTCACAGGTTTCAGTGTTTTATATATGTTTTATATTTAATATATTGACAAAGAACCACTGTACACTACCTGCTCAACAGCAAACATACACAGTTAGCCATCACTGGTGAACACAGTGAAGCATTTAGCAGCTAAAGAGCCAGATATTTCCTTCAGGAGTTGGAAGAGGCCGAAACAGAGCTAAAAGTGAGTGACTTATTCACCATGTGGCCAGAAACATGACTTCAAATTAATGATAATGTTTCTCTGTAACTGCTGAATGTGTAAATAAGCAGGTTCACCATATAAATTTAAAAAAACAATGCTATGTCAATGTGGAGTTCACATCTTTGCGGTGCCCCCTAGTGGCCAAAAAATAATCAGCCATCAGCCAGGGTTAATCCTAATCACTTAACGTTAGCTAGTTAGCTAACTAGCGAGTTAAATTTCATGAAAAAAAAAAGTCATAGTTTAGCATGTCGATAAAATATCTTGAAAACAAGCCATAGCATAACATGTCGAAACATTTCTTGAAAAAAGTCATAGTATAGTATTTTGAAAAATTTCATGAAAAAAATGAATTCTATAATATATTGAAAAATGTCATGAAAAACAGTCATTGTATAATATTTCGATAAAATTTCTTTGAAAAAAGTCAAAGTATAGTATTTTTAATTTCTTTTTAAAAAACAAAAGTCATACTATATTGTATGTCTAAAAAATTAATGAAAAAAATTATTCGTATAACATGTCGAAAAATTTCTTGAAAAAAGTCAAAGTATATTATGTCAAAAGATTTCATGAAAAAAAGTCATAGTAAAGTATTTTTTAATTTATTTTTTTAAAAAAAAATCATATTATATTGTATGTCTAAAAATTTCATGAAAAAAATTAATTGGATAACATGTCAAAATTTCTTAAAAAAAGTCATAGTATGTCAAAAAATGTCATGAAAAAAATAATTGTATAATATATTGAAAGATTTCATGAAAAACAGTCATTAAAAAAATCATTGTATAACATATAAAAAAATGTCATAGTAAAGTATAGTATGTCAAAAAACTTCACGAAAACAGTCATAGTATAATATGTCGAAAACATTTCTTGAAAAAAGTCGTCTTTTAAACAACTCCAAAGCAAAAAATACCCTCAAGTCACACTGCATTAATCTGCATTCATGTGTAGCAATAGAAAACGAAACATCGTGGTTTAACAGTCAGTTAACTCTAAATGTTTTGGAGATATTTATTAGCTTAACCAACAGCTAGTTTAACCCTGAACAACGTGATTAGAGTCACCTGTGTTTAACGTAAACAAACCTAACCTAACAAGACACAACATTTAGGCTAAATAAGACAGTTAACGGTACTTACCGGGAAACCGGGAGTTACATCTTTCCTAGTTTGGTAGAGGCTAACAAACCGCCTAACCGGGGATAACCGAGTTACCATGGTAATTGAGGGTAATCGCCATGGTAACTCGATTATCCCCGGTTAGGCGGTTAGTTAAACTAATATTGAAGTGACGATCACGAACGAGTCGGTTCTTTGAGCCGGCTCTTTGAAGTGAACGCTAAGAGCCGACTCCCATCCGAGAGCTGTTTTTTTTTTTTTTTTTTTAATTAATTCAAGGCAGAATGATAGGACAATCTTCTCCGCGCCACGGGCACTCCCTGCCATGACTGTGACTGAATGTTGTGTTAATGACGTCCGTGCGACCAATCAGGTGATGACAGACAAGGATCATATCATCAAGCAGGGAGGGGCGGGGGGGGCACGGCGCACTGACGGTCTACAGGTACAGAGCAGGAGGAAGAGCAGGAGAGAAGAGAGAGAGGAGTGCGTTGCGCGAATAGCAGACAAGATGAGTGACAGTCGGAAACGAAGCAGCATGTAACATTATGGTATTCTGGAAATTATAAGGTTTGGTATAATTATATTTAATAATCTAAGTGCTATATGTGCACACATACTAATCATAGGTCAAAACAGCTAAAGCTAAATTTAGGGAGCCGAAAGAGCCGGCTCTTCTTGGTGAGCTGAGCCAAATGATCTGGATCACTAAAAAGAGACAGAATTCCCATCACTAATAACAAACACCATAACTAACAAATCCTTGTGGAAGACCGAAACTGATCATCAAACTCCCGGTAAGGCTCCTAAATTACCCAACGTAACGGAGAGTTACTGGCATTAGTAGTAGGCTAACTAACCAAATGTATAGTAACTGCTGAAATTAAAATGGTAACTTAATTAATCCCTTAACGCTTCATGCTCACGTTGCCGAAAAGCAATCACATTTGCTGTAACACACGTTTTTAATAAAACTTGACGTAATGACGTCAAACACAGAGTTTGCAGGTTTAAATTTAAAATAAGATCAAGATAAGATATTCCTTTATTAGTCCCACAGTGGGGAAATTTGCAGTGTACAGCAGCAAAGGGGATAGTGCAACAAACAAGATGCATCAGCTAACACAGTAAAAAAAAAAGAGCTAAACAAAGTTTAACAAAATATGAACCATTTAAATAGAAGGAAGTATAAAAATAGGAGCAGTATCTACAGTATTGACAATAAACAGACTATTAACAAAATTGCACAAGTGGAAAATGATATTGCACAGTGAGAATGAAATGAAATTCCACCTGAAAATATCAGGTTATTGTCAGATTTTGGTGTGTAAGTGTAAAAGTGGTTTACTGGGAAGTGCACAAGCTTAAAAAAAACAGAGATTACAGATAAAATGTGTTTATATTTGCAAGCACACCTTTGTGAATGAATTTACCAGGTGTTTTTACTCAAGTTGTCATCAGTGACTGGTAAAGTTACTGTCACCCAGAATACTATTTAGTTGTGTTCATTGTATTTCCTCTTAAATATTGGATGGTTTTACCTCGTAGGCCACTACATTTTCAACTGAAATGAATCTGAGAAGGGAAAGTCACTCACACAAACATACATCCTCATTCGTTTTAAAAGGATCATAAATAAAAAGGGTGGGAACCACAGCTGATCCTGACCCCTACCACCTGTATGGGACATACCTATGTACTGTCTACTCTATCTATGCAATTAAGCAACTGGGATACAGCTAATATCTTCCTGGAGGATACTTGAGTAGCATGGGGCTTTAACCTGGCCCCTGTGATTGAAGGGCGGTCACCCCTCTCTCTCTCTATACCACCCTGCCACATTACAGTGTCTCCACAATATCAGTTGCATTTGAATGGAAGACATACTAGGTCCCGATGGACCCTGCCACACTACACCCCACCATACTGTACATCCAGAGCCTATATCCTTTTCATGCTCTATCTCTCTGATAGATAGCAGATAATGGGAACTGCCTGCAGCATGTGGAGCGATGGACTGACATATTGGAGGAAATCACATGGGTGTAACGTGACAACTAATAGTGGCACACCGTGTTCTATGGGTGAATGATCGGTAATCTCTTACCGCTCCTCCCCTGGATCTGCATTGTTTTATACACCTGTTTCACACATGGCTCACGTTTTCTATGTTTTGTAGCCTTTTGGACGGAGAGATGCAACTTATTCTCACGTGTTTTGATAACGATCACCTGAAAATGAACACAAAAAGTCCAATGCAAACAGATCAGGATAAAACCTACACAAAGACACACACTGTAGTTTCTCTCAACCCACGCAAAGCACACTGTTGTTTCAACACCTGTGGTCACTTTGTCTCATGTATCCTTGTAATTCTTTCCTCAGACAATCACCCAGGTGCCTGAGGAAACCACTAGACCCTTGAATCCCCGGCAGCCAGGTAAGCTGTTGGTTTCATGTTAATATACATATGGTGCTTTATGAATACCATGTTAAATACTTTGAAGTGTTGGACTGTACTGAGAACTTGCAGCACGTTTGGTGCACATTTACGTTTTTCCCCTTGACTAATTTTCTGTTCCTCTTCTCTCTCATTGTTTCTATTCTCTCACCCACCATTTTTTCTATCATCACTGTTTCTCTCTCCATTGCTATGTCTTTTTTTCTTCCCAGTGGTTCCACAGCCAGGCCGCCACAGAAGGCCCATGACGGCTCCAAAGACTCAGAAAGACAAGGCGTCTAAGTGGAAGAAAGTGTTGCTGACTGTCCTTACAGTTGTGGTTTTACTGGGCATACTGGTCACTGCAGCATACTTCAGTGAGTCACAATAATTGGACGTACTGTAGTTTATTCCTCTAAAGGACACACGTAAACACCACAGGTTGGCACATCAAATTAGGCCCTTCCTTCATATTTCCATCAGCCGTCACAGTCTGGATACTAGAGAAACATGTTTTGCAATGGTGTTAAATTCATGACAGGATTCAGTGTCATTCTCTGCGTTTTATCATAACCTCTCTTCTGCCCTTCTCTTCCCCCTTTTTTTTCCTCCAGTTAAGCAGCTGATTGATAGCAAATACTTCTTCTGCAAGCGTTCAGTGAAGTTCATCCCAATAGGCAAGGCCTGTGACGGGAATGAAGACTGTGCCGGAGGAGAGGATGAAATCACATGTCTGTCGAGCTTTAAGGTTAACACTACCTTTCCAGGTAAAACAAAACACCTGACTCTCTGTCGCTTTGTCATCGCAGACACAAAAACAAAGCTTGAAACTCCTCTTATCGTCCTTTTTGTGCTGTTCCTCCCTACAGTGCGTCTCATGACGGGGCAGGAGGTCCTGCAGGTGTACAGTCCTGGCTCAGGTTGGCGGAGTGTGTGTAGCGACAGCTGGACGGAGAAGCACACACAGACGGCGTGCAAACAGCTGGGCTACACAAAGTGAGTTTACACATGAATATATAATGAGATTACATCCATTGCCTAGTTTGAGCTGCAAATTAAGTCTTAAACGTTCTTTCTTAACAGTAAACCTCAGAGCACCAGTGTCCCGGTGGGCACTTTGACGTCTCCTTTGAAAAGGGGACCATTCACAGCCGTTAAGCCTGGGACTGAGAAGACACCCATACATCAGGCTACCATAGACCGGTGAGGAAGCTGTCTGTCATTAATTACAATTTTAAACCTCAGACCTGAAGTCATCTGATAAATCAGAGCTGTTTAGGAAACTGTGCTGTTCAACACTATTTTCATGTCGAGACAGGCAAAGACACAGCTGTTGACAGAGCCGATTTCCATCTGAACTAAAAAAGTGTCCATTGTTGTGAAAAACAAAAGCACATTACACACTTCTCTCTCCTTGTTTGTTAGAAAAACCCTCGATTCTGTTCTCTCTTTCTCTTTCAGCTTTTAATTTTTGCTCTCCTTCCCCCTTCATGTCTCTTCTTGTACTCATGAGGTGGCGTCTGTCTCATAGTTTCTGTTCCTAAAAGTCGAAAAAAAAATTCCACAGTTTTTGTTCCCTCTCTGTCTTGTCTTTATGAAAGTGAACAAAAAAAGACAGGTAGTTTACTCAAACAAAGCAGAAGAGAAACAGGGACAAAGTTCAGCACGGGGGAGTGAAGTGCGGTCAACATTTGACATGTGTGTTTTGTCTGTTTGACTAATTGTGTGGCCATCTGGGGTACTACTCTAAATATTTGATCAATGCCTTTTTTTCCCTCCAACAGCATTGCATGCAGATCTGGATCTGTGGTTTCTTTGTCCTGTTCAGGTGAGTTTCAGTTTAGCAAAACAACCACCGTGGTGAGTGGAAGATGTGCATATGGTTGTGGTGGGACTAGTTTCACACTAACATGCCCACACACGTCTAGCAGCATAACCTTTTCTTGGCTACTTCTGAATAACTTCCTTCATTCTTCACAAATCAAATAAAAGTTTGTGTTGGAAATGAAACTCATCTAACCTGAACTATACTGTTTGAAAATTAGGATCTAGATGGATAAAACAATAAAGACATGCAATAAAAGTGAGGATTGGTGAAATGGACTACAGTAAAGAAAATGATCTTAACAAGATGATGTTGTTTGTCAGACTGTGGAAAGGCGGGCTCTCAGGACCGTATTGTCGGGGGCACGGATGCTGTCATTGAGGACTGGCCCTGGCAGGTTAGCCTGCAGCAAGGGGGCCAACATACGTGTGGAGGCTCACTGGTGTCACCGCGTTGGGTTGTCACTGCAGCCCACTGCTTTTCTAGGTCAGTATAGTTTCTGCACCATTTCCAATGAATTGCCTTTGTGGTTAACATCATAAAGCTCACAATTCCTCTCTTCTTTTGGGCCTCGTAGCACTAAAAAGGAGCTGAGCCGCTGGAGGGTGGTGTCAGGTCGGACATACTTGGGCACACTCGGAGGTTCCTATGTGGACAGGATCATAGTGAATGGGGACTACAATCCGTCACGAAACGACTACGACATTGCACTGATGAGACTCAGCAGCCCGATCAAAGTTGGAGGTTAGAGTTTAATTTAATATTCCATAAAAACATGGATTAGTGTATTGTTGACTGACCTTGTAGAGTCTGTAGTTAAAATTTAGACCTGAACAGTTCTGATAAGGACAAGTAAGGAGTCAGCAGGCTCTACTCTATTGCCCTCTTGTGGTGTAAAAGTCAAACAGCACGCTCCTTGCTGTAGATCAGATTCAGGCACTGTGATCATAACTTTAACTGTACCTTTAATTTGCCAAAGCTTTGACAGAAGCAACAATAATAAGAACCCTAAAGGCTAAAATGTTCATAATGAATGTGCTGCCCCTGTCTTTCAGCGGCCATCAAGCCAGTTTGTCTACCTCCTAAAGCCTTCGCCCTTCCTTCCAAAGCCAACATGGCTGTGACTGGCTGGGGATACCTTGAGGAAAATGGTGAGAAACCCAAACCTCTCATCATCTTGTGGACAAGAAAAGACAACTCCTCTGAAGTGACCCACTATAACTCAAGCCTTGTATCATTTGTCTCTTCAGGTAAAGTTTCTCCTTCACTTCAGAAGGCCTCCATCCTTCTGGTTGACCGGGCCAAGTGCTCCAGCCCCACAGTATATGGTAGTCTCATAACCCAAAGGATGATCTGTGCTGGTTTACTGGAGGGGGGAGTGGATGCCTGCCAGGTAACGGACCACTGATTTCAGTTACAATCAAGGGGAGACACCCCAGGCAAAAATGTTTTTCATACACTGGTCAATTTTGAGATTTGGGCTATTTTGCATCCAAAAATACACATATAAGTGTTTATTTTACTACACATTGTCTATTTGTGTCTGTAGATTTCTCCTAAATTCACCAAAAGTTAACATTAGATAATGTTTCATTTGTATATTTAAACATAAAATTCAGAAAACCAATAATGAGGAATACAAAATACAAAAAGTAATAGTCTTAATGTAAGTAATTAACTGGGGAAGTTTCATGGCGATATCTATTGGTTACATTTTTTACCCTATTCACCTGTAGTGTCTCCCCTCAATATTGATTAAGACGAAAAAGAAGAATATTTCAAGTTCTCTCAGCCTGCAGTTCAGCATTAGTTGTAGTTTGTGGAATGGTCCAATATTGACGTTTCAAATGTTATAAAGATATTATTGTTCTGACTCCCAGGGGGACAGTGGGGGTCCTTTGGTGTACTTCACCTCCTCTAAGTGGCATCTGGTTGGAGTGGTGAGCTGGGGCGTCGGCTGTGCACGGAAGGGAAGGCCAGGTGTCTACTGCAATGTTGAAGAGATGCTAAACTGGATTCATACAGTGATTGAGGTACAGCAAACGGAAAAAAAACATACCCTACTAACATACAAACAAAAATATGAGAACTGCAATACATACAAAGCCTGTCCTGATCATTTTAACTTCATCCCTCCAGAAAAACCCCTGAGGTCCTTCATCGTGACGAGCAGCCACCACAAGACTCCAGTCCGGTCTGCCTCGGACAGCCTGTGAAACTAAAAGAACACTTTAGTTTCAACGTGGTTGACAGAAAATGAGGAGACATAAGGAGAGAAAGGGGAAGTTGTAGATGGATCTCAGCAGAAACACAGATGAACTGTTAAAACACAGCCATATGCAAAAACACTACACACACACACACACACACACACAACTTATTTCAGGTGTTGTTTGTGCCATTTCAGGTTCTTATCTCAGGGGACAAGTATATTTATGTCGTTATGTGTCGCTGGCCAATCAGGGATGTTTTTAGCTTTTACAGTGTTGTAATTTGACATACTCAATTCACTGATTCATGCATTTTTAAAAACAAGAATATCAAATGAAAATAGTCATTGTCAGTGACAAAGTCATTGACATGAGGACTTAGCAATAACTGTACAAACTGTGAAGATGTTGGACCTTACCAGACTGGCAGACCTCAGACATAATGTACTTGATTACTATGTGCTATGACTTTAGATGTGCAATGTGTTACGAGGGTTCATATGATAAACTGCTATCTAAAGAAAGGTGACAGACAGGATGAACCTGTCTACTGTGCTACTGCCAGCAGAAGTCAGTGTGAAGCTTCAGGTTAATATCACCAATATAAGCGATGCCAAGGTCAGAGGTTTAATGCATGTATGGTGCTGATTCAGTTGATCTGATGCGTGTCGCGATTAAAGGGGAAATGCACCTTTTTTTACAGCACAGATGTGCTTCCTACCACAGATTGATTTACATGAGCACTTAAGTGGAAAGGGAGAATTACTTGACCTTACAGTTTGTGCAAATGATTCAATACTAGTCTAATAATGCACTGAAGACTAAAACCATATTCAGTCATGAGTTCATAGTGCCTCCACTCTGAGTTTCAAAGTGCAATTAGATATCCAGCGTGCCTTCAGAAAACTCACACCATGACCAGAATATATAATATATAAATGTAATTACCTAAAGTTTTAAAGTGAGCAACAGAGATTATAGTATGTAAATTTCTAAAATGTGTGCACTCAGGCAAAACCCTATAATTATTTCCTAATTTTGAAGTAATCTGTAGCAAAGCAAAAGAATACATCTACCTGCATTTTTGGTTTATTTATCATTCTCTTTGTTTAAGGAGACCAACACAAAATTAGTATAAATTGGCACTTAATAATAGCTAAAATGTTGTATTATAGTGTATGATATTATGAAATAGTTGGACAGGAATAGCATATCTTTCAAGGTTTGGTGCGTGCCACGGTGGCTGATTGCATTTGACTGTATATATGGTACATTTTGTTGATTTTTATATATCTGTAAATAGGTTGTTGTAAATATAATAAAGACATTCCTCGTCAACTTGGCAGTTGGAACGATTGTTTTGTTCACACAACTGACTTTATATTCTTGTGTATGTGCTGGAAACTGGATCCCTCCTTGTTCCATTCAGTGTCTTCCTTCTCCCAAGCACACGCCCTCTGACCCGAAGTTAACAAAAGGGACAACAGGGAACAGAATTTATGCAAATCGTTATATAAATTGTGACCAAAAGATGATGCTCATGACAACTGTCATCTCAGATTTCTGGAAACATTTTAAAACGACATGATATTGTGCAAGAAGGTATAATTCTTCCACTGTCACACTATAGCTTGGATTTATACCGCCCCCCTGTGGTGGATGAACGTAATTTTCTGTGTGACCTGATTTTATTGGGCGTGACGACTCTGGTATTGGTTTCACCTTGTAAGTCTGTGTGAGTCATCATGGTAAAATGTGGTTGTTGTTGTTAGGTACTTTGCCAGGTGTTATTTATAGATTAAACTAGATCTGTGTTTGATCTAGTTCTGTGTGTCTGTGGGCATATTTTGTGACCCAGATAGAGTCAAATTACAGTAACAAAACTTTACAGGTGTGTAGTTCTGATCAAAATGAAGTTCAAAGGTGGGTGTGGCCCCTGGTCCAATTTGGCGTTGCGATTGGTATCATTTCTACCTTTAACCGCTGCAGAACCAGTTTTAGCAGCAAGACAGTAGAAAAAGAGTATGGGGCTCCAGCTCCATTGGTGCTTGGACCCCTAACAAGTTGCACAATTTAACAATTTCTATCAGACAAATTAGTTGTTTAGCAGCAAAAGATGGAGGGCCAGTAATAAAGAGCTAAGTGAGGTATGAGAATGACTTTTTTTTGTCACATCGGACGATGTATTGCTCTATAAGCTCTTTCAGATGGCTATTTCTATGACTTCGCAGCCACAAGACACAGACCCTAATTAAAAAACAAGGAGACAGTTGATTATGTATGAAAAAACATTTATAATTTCCTGAATATCAGAGAGCTACAAAGACCAATGACAAAACCCAAAAACCCAACTCTGATCAGTGTTGATGTACAGGAGCAGATGTGCAGCACAAGTTGCTAACAAATGAAGTTGTGTACCATCTCCACTTTGCCCCGTATAGCCTTTAGCCAAGTCCTTTCACCAGAACAGACTGATTTGATAGTTTTACCCCATAAGCAGTAGCTGATCAGCTTGATTATTTATTACAAACCTTAGGAAGACGGAGTGCTGAGAAAATTTAAATATGCATCTCATTCAGAACAACACTGCGTGATGATGCTCACTTGGAAAATCAACATTAACAAGTGTTACATCGTAGATGCACTTATGGTTATTTCCGTGAACGATGGCTGGGGCCTTTGAATGGATCCTGTATCAAGAAAAAAAAGAAATGAAGATTGAAAAGATGAAAACATTCACCAAGTTTAGATAATCAAATATAGTTAAGTTAATTTTTGGCAAGCAAATATAAAATGGATTATGGGAGAATAAGTGTAGGGGTATACATTTTTGTTAAGAATGTAACAGACTTCAGACCAGTTTTAACTCCCTTAAAACTATGTGGTTACGTAGTAATCCCACCCTACAGGTCTAGTCATTTTCCCTGAATGGAAATCACAAAGTCTTCACCCCAGCACTCCAGATGCTCTTTTTACCTCGTCATCATCACTGTCATCAAATGCAACTCCTCTAGATGTCTGGCTCTGGCTCTGAGAGCTGTACTTAGTGAAGGACGATGTCGATGATGCTGGTCTGCGGTGAGCAATAAAAGGAACCAGGGTAAAAACACATGAGTAAAAAACACATCGCACATTTACAATATGAAGTTATGGGCAGAGAGGGTGAATGCAGTATGGACAAGCTGTGTGTTTTTCTTTTCTTAATGTACTGGACTACCACATTGTAGACCGAACGCAAACATACCTTGGAGGGGGTCGGGTAGCTTTCGTTACAGGCATATCTTCATCTGAGTCATCAATAGTCACCTGGAGATGGATGAAGATGGAGAGCAAGGTTGGAGGATTGTACGGTTTACATATTGTATGTGCGTGTGTATCATCATTTGACTTACTTCATCTACATAAGATGGTCTGGCTGCAGTCCGAGATGATCTCTGGGATGGAGCTTGAAATGCTGAAGAATGAAGGTCAAAGTAAGAAAGAGAGATATGTTGAAGTCAAGGAAGAAATTGAAAGCCTACAGTTTGGCATATTAGTGTTAGTGTATGGAGAATGTTAACTTGTGAGTCTATGGATCATCACACTCACACACATATCACAGTCTCCTACCTTGCATAATGCTCCTGCTTTGGGTTGCTGCTGAGGATTTCTGGGAATGGCCCCGACCAGCTGGTTTTGGTTCAGAGGCAGTTGCACCTGGATGGAAGGATGAACAGTCCAGAACGAGGATTTATGATGTAATGCACATCATCATATACACCGATCTGAGTCATTGCCTTGTACCAAGCCTACATCCTTGTATAAACCTTTGGACCTATTTACCACTGCATATATTTCTCTGCACCTCTATTTCCACTTCATCTTCGTGACAGATAATGTGATGAACTCACCTCTGCCTCTTCCCCGGGCACCGCGCCCCCTGCTTCCTCGCCCTCTGCCTCGCGCCGGGGGATGGAATGGGCCTGAGCCATCATCGGAGTCCAAAGCGAGGTCAATGGACATATCTAAGTCTGAAGGCTCACTGCCGCGCTCCAAACGGTGAGCTTTGGCTCTGTTGAAAGCCTGAGCAATAGAGCGATAAAGTGCACACAGTTAAACACAACAGACCACACAACATTTCAGGCCTGTGTGCGATCATTACTTACTTCTTTGATTTCATTCTCTTCCTCGGTCGTGTTCTTTTTGGAGTCTCTGAATCGCCGGATCTGAATATGTAGAAACATTCACTCTTATAATGCCATACAACATCAACTTCCTCTGCCCTACTTTCCATGCAAGCCCCCAGCCCTCACCTCAGTGTCTATATCCTGCTCCGTGGTTACGCCTCTGGATTGGAGGTGGCGCTGTGTCTTCTCTAACTGGTACGTGATCAGCTCCTCAATGGCGTCTTTCTCATCTTTATCTACAAACTCCTGAATGGCCTTCCCCATGCCCTGCTCAGTCAGAAGGGACAGCTGCACTGTCTGAGAAGATAAAAAAAAAAGAATACACGGTAGAAACAGTAGATGAAAATAAGTGTTACGACACCCTGTAAGTGTGTGTGAATGTAAATCTGTGTGTGTGCAGTACCTGTTCAGTTGCCTCAAAGTACTGTTTAACCAGGTCCTCCACTCTCAGCCCCTCGACTGCTGTGTTTTTTAACAGTTTGCCGTAGTCAACATTGACCTCATCTAAAAAAGCATAAAGATTGAAACATGTCAAATCAACAACGCTGTACACCGATCGGTGGTGTAGATCCATAGCTGTGTATTTAGCCTGTGTCAAACCTTTGATGTCCTCCTTCTGCTCACGGTGTCTGAGAAAGTGAATTATGTCTTTTGGGTTGGCTACGCGGTCCACAAACTTCTGACTGAAGCGAGAAGTGTTGAACGTCTCAAAGCCGCCGCTGTAGTCCACCTGGGGAAGGCAATGAAGATGATGACTTTGACTGAAGAAACGTGAATAGGAAGGTGTGTCTGCACACTGCAAGTGTGTCCATCTTACCCTCAGCCGAACAAGAGGTTTCTCTGGGGTGAGCGGGCATCCAATTCTTTCTCTTTCAGCTTCTTCTAACATCTCTGTGACCTACAGAGCGACAGAAAGAAAAAGAGACGGATATAAGGGGACAGACGAGGGGCAAGAATGGTTCTGTACGTTTGTTGGTGACTTGAAGTGTTACCTTTGCGTAGCACAAGTTCTCCACCTTCTTTGTGACCTGGGGTGTATCAGGTGTGAAGATGTCTTGGTAGTCAGCCAGCACCACATCTTGGATGAGGAACTGACGCACCGTCTTTAGGGGGATCTTTTGCAGGTTCATCTTACGACCTTTCACCCTCAGCAGCCCTATGTGTCTGGAACCACACAAACAGGGTGTTATGGCTACTTAATCACTTTTAGACACCCTCAGAATACAAAGTTTACTATCCATTATGTGTGTGTGTGTATCTATTTGTACTTTTTGGTTGCCTCTCCGGGGGACAGGGAGGTGGCTACCGAGCTGCCAGGTTGCGTCACATAGAAGAGCTGCTGTTCATTTCTGGTTGGCGCAATCAAACACTCGTGCTCGTGACCCCACACCACCAAGTCGAGAAAGTCATCCAGGAACTGCTCGGGGATGTAGTTAGTAGGTCCGTGTTTACTCCTAGAAGAAACACATAGACAGAACAGACAACAATTTTAAACAATAACACAAGGTACAGAGTATTATTGAAAAAAATATAGCAGTTTCAACCCTAAAACCACTAACAGGGACAGACTCAATGCATCAACAACATGCTTAGCTATGAAGAAAGCATGGCCAACCAACCTATTATTCACCCTCTTCAACACTTTACTTTTTACTGCCATAGCTATCCTGTCCACACAGATCCAGCATTCAGATTCAGAGTATGCAGCATGTACTGTATCACACAGTGGACAACATGTATCGCTAATACTTTGACATTTCCTGGGGCTCAGCTTCTCGCTCCAGTTTAGACGTTCCAACGACATAAACATGCACACACCTGTTCTGGTGGATGGTGAAGAGGTTAAACCATTCATCTTGGTCTTCTTTGGGGCGAAGCATCGTTACCTGGTTGTTGACAAACATCCTGTACAAGCGCTCATCTGGGATGGAGCCTACACACACACACACACACACACACACACACACACACACACACACATTCATACATAATTTAGACTAAAACATGAATACTTGTGTTAATCTTGGCAGAACACAGACAAAGATTATTTTACGAATGCACTTACCGAGACCAAATAACGCTAGCTTGGTGCTGCCTTTCTGCATGAGGATGGGACTAATCTCTATCTTCTCCACTGAGTGGGAGTGACCAAAGTGATTGACAAGACCAGAAGCACTTAGCAGATCCAACGCACACAAACCTTCAGCCTTGAGGAAAATAAAAGTAACCGGGATATTAAAAATAACAAATATATATAGACACACACACAAATGCACATACTTGAATATTACTAATTTGTGTTGTTCTGTCTAATAATTTATTTTATGCTGGACTCACAACTCACCCCAGTTGGGTCATCATGGTTACCGTGAATGCTAAATGCAGGAATAGAGATGTTCAGGTTTTCGTCCTGATAGTTGACCCAGGGGAACCTACAACACACATATCACAACATTAATGTAACAAGAAAACCATGTTTTGATAAAAACAAAAAAGACCACACAACACACAGCAGAACTGACTGGGTGGTGTTGAAGTTGACAGTCTGGTCACTGAGAATGTTGAATTGAATGGGCGTGTCTCCCATGCAGTATCGTCTCATCATGGTGATGCAGTTGTGCAGGCATCGTCGCGAGGGCTTGTTGTCATGGAACAAATCACCACCCAGCAGGATGAAATCTACCTGCAAGCAGACAAATGAGCAAATAGAAAGCAGTGGGCAATTAGAACTTTATTATGTCCATTCAAGTAGACAGAGATTAATCTGATCTACTATTAAGTCATCCACACATCTGTCAACTTGTACCTGATTTGTCTTGGCACATTGCAGGATTTCATCTAGCGTGTTATAAGAGTCATTGCCACGGATAGCATCCTTCTCCAGGTAACCGAGGTGAATATCTGTAGCAATCAGGATCTTGAAGGTATCCTCATCATCCCTAAGAAAAACAAAACAGCTCATACATTAGGTTGTTTTGTACCCAGATATAACTGGAAATTATCTAGATAAACATATCCATCAAGTCATTGGGAGACCTGTTAATAACCATCCAGCACAATCACCATATAGAAAAGCTTTGCAGGGATTTAAACAAACTCACAAGGTGCTCTCTGAGCTCATGATGATGTGGGAAAATGATATCTCACTCCTGACAGGTGCTCAGCAAAAGGCTTCACCTACAGAAAATACATTTAATAAAAGATAAGATGATCCTTTATTAGTTCCACAGAGGAGACATTTTCAGTGTTACAGCAGCAAAGGGGATAGTGCAACAAGAGACATGAGTAAAAACAAAAAAACAAAAACAAGATGTAATACATAAGTAAGTAAACAGTAAAGATATAATAAATAAGTAAACATTAAAATATATATATATATATATATATAGTTATATATATAACAGCAGATAGACTGAATGGTTAATTTCACATTATTACACATAGATAGATAGATAGATAGTAACTTTATTGATCCCGAGGGAAATTCAAGTTTCCAGCATCACAGTTCCATAGTGCAAAAACATGTTAATAAAAAGGCAGTAAAAAAAGTAGTGCAAAGTACAAAGTACAAAAAAATATACCAGATATAAAAATACAAGGAGATGAAGAAAACTGTTAAAAGTGAATATAGTGCAGGGTAACAGCTGTGATACACGACTATTAAAAAAGTGCAGAAGAGACTGTTAAAAGTGAGTATAGTGCAGGGTAACTCCAGTAGCTTAGTCTATGAGAGTGCACTGTGTGCATTATTATCTGTCCTGCAGACATATGACATTTCATAGAGTATTGATATGATATACATGTGAATGAATCAGTCAGTGTAACGTTAAGTTGGTACATTCCTGAAAGAAAGCCATGTGTTTAGAATATCTGCGACACACTACAAAGTATTGTTTTATACTGTGTGATAGCTAGCTAGCTAATTATCCGATAGTTAAGTCGTAGCTAACAACAACACGAACCAAGCTGGTGACGTCCTATTGAACAATTATTTGTTGTTATAAGCTATAAAGCTATACAACCATACATCCCTGGCTACAACGTGGAAAACTATAAGATGCAACCCACCTCCTCTTGAGTCCCAGAACATGTCAGAAAAATCCCGGGAAGTCTTGCAAACCCCTCTCACAGATGGCTCAGAGTTATTGTAGTTCTATTCTGCAGCATCACCGTTCTAAACTGCCGAGTGTCCGCGGTGGAAGAACTACATTTCCGGTAAGCAAAATAGGATGCGCTTGTTTTGTTGTTAGAGTCGCGCCGTTCTATCTAACTCGCTAACGTGACGTTAACGAGTAGTTGTGCAGCGTTCGACGGGCCACGCTGGTGTTGATATCATTCAAACCTCCTCAGAAAACCGTGGATTGTGTGTCAAGTGATGTGTTTTCTTTTCACATATTAGCAACCCTAGAAACAGCGCTTATCTAGCAGGCTAGCAGGAAGGTTTTGCTGTAATATTAGTGCAAATTAACAACACATTTTGCATATTTTACTCCCTTGGTTCTGCAGAGGCGAGGCTGACTGGATCGGCTGCATTTCAATGGAGACGCTGTCAAAAACAGCTGATGCTACGCGGGAGAAGGTATAGCTTCAAGTTACTACTACGTTACAGTGGTCATAGAGTTAAAGCTACATAGCAGCAGTTGCTACAACTCAGTCCAGCTGATGTTGCAGACCTAGAAAGTATATTGAAGTTTGAAGTGTTATATCTGACTTGAGCAGGACAAACATGTTGTAACATTAAGGTCAGTTAGAGCATGCATTTAGCTCATGTTTACCTCACTTTCTGCACTTCATTTGCTGGTTATTGCTCATGATGTGATGGCTACTATCACTGCAATGTATATCCCCTTTGCTCATATATTGAACATGTGCAATATTAACTGCAAAATAGAATAGAATAGAATAGAAAGCTTTATTGTCATTGTATTAAATACAACGAGATTCACAGTTGCCACTTCTGGTCAGTGCTTTAGACTAAACAAGGCAGATAAAACATATAACAGGTAAAACACACACACAGTTATAAAACAAATAAAACAGGTTAAGTAGATGTAATAAATGAATATGAACAGAAATGTTACACTAGAAGTATAAAATATAAAATAGATGTAATGTAAACAGAGGTAATTGCACTTGAGGTGTATATTGCATCAAGGTTATAAAATAAAATATGTTGACTGTTGCCATACAATAAGAGGTGCTACATGCTCCGAACAAAATGCATATTAAAATATATTTGGTATATTGTGATTGTGATTATTTTGCGATTATTTCTTGTGAAATGTAATTATTCATTAATATCAAATTTCGCTGTGCAATAATATAACCTGAGCATTCATGCCAATAAAGCTTATTTGAATTTGAATTTGAATTTGAATTTGAACATATTTTAGTAGATATCTGCAGTATTTGCCAGATATTGTGGGATGCTGTTCAACATTTCGCCCTGTTTCTCTCTGCAGGAGCTCTGTCCACCACGAGCAGCCAGTGGAGTGGTGTCTGGCAGCCTGTCATCTTATAGAGAGTATCCTGCTCACCGTCCCTTAATCAACACACTTGTGCATCACACACCCCAAACACACTCACATCAGTCATGTCGCCCATCGTCACCCAGCAAGGGATTCCCAGAGACAAGCAGTACAGGTAACTTTAATTTATGCATGTTTGTTTTCCCTTTACGAAGTTTCCATTCAGGTATTGTGGTGTTGCAGAGCTCCATGGTTACAGCATGTGCAACATGATGCCGCACTACTTCAATGTCTCAGTTGCACTGACGTCTATTCATTCTCGTCCCATCCTGTCACCTTATTCTTCCATCCAAACCTAAAAATCATATCTTATTACATCATGACTATAGTCAATGTGTCCCCCATATGCATCACATCCTTGTATCTAATCTCTCTCACACTTAATCCATGTGTCTGTGCACGGGTAGAGATCTTATCTGCCTTGAGGAACCTCCAGGAGAAGATCAGGAAGCTGGAGTTGGAGAAAGGCCACACAGAGCTCAGTCTGCACGCTGTGGGGAATAGAGATGCATCATACTCTCGTCTTCAGAGTGATAAAGTCACACAGAGACTCTTAAAGGATCAAACAGACACAGAAAGAGAGATAAGTGGCCAGTCCAACTACAATCAAGGTGGGTGCATGTATAACATATTATTTATTTTTCCTCTTATTCCTTATATCTTATGGTGTCTCATTGTTCGCCACAGTGTTGATCACCCACCTGGCTGCTGCTGAGTCTCGTTGTGTGAAGCTGGAGCGACAGCTGGATCACATGAGGAGGATGTTGCGCAGCGCAAAGGCAGACAGGACGAGCCTTCTCAAGCAGCAGGTTAACCCAGTGTCCCTTATGTCCCTGTGATATAATACAAATTATTTTTTTAAATTAAAATGTACACAAAAAACATGCTTAAATGCAATGTTGTTGAGTAAAAGCCTCATGTGTGAGTGAGTAGATTTGTAGAACTGTTTTAATTGTTCTCTATGCTTTCAGGTTTCCATGGAGACAGCCAAGTCAGCCAATCGACAGTCTGACACAGTGTCTGAGCGCGCCCAGTTGGAGAAGCTGGAGCGACTGGAGCAGGAGTATCTGAGGCTGACACGCACACAAACCAATGCTGAGGTACAGACAAGGAAACAGTGACATGTCCGTTAAAGTAGTTACTGATGTTAACTACTTAGGTTCAAAATTGTACATTTCTATGCAGACCAAATGACACCAATTCCTCAAGTTTGCAAATAAAACAGACATTGATTAGTGAAGTTTGGCCAAACATTATCCAAGAATTTATGGCTGTGGTTCCCAATCTGGGGGTCAGGACGGCCTCACGGTAGGGCTAGGCAATAATTCAATATGATAATTTATTCAATGAAATCATATTGTGATGAAATCCTATATCGAGATATCATGATAGACAATGACGTTGTCTAAATTGATAATAACAAGCGCATACTAACCCAAATTTCTCAGAAAATCGGATCAAACTCAGTTAAATCAAACTATTGTTTTAATCTGATTACTCTGTATTTGTGTGAATGCATGTAAACATAGTCAGTGTATAGCTGGAAATATGTATTATTTTTTTCTCTATAATTTCACACTAAAGTTGTTAATTAAATGAGAAAATACTTTTCATTTGTCAAGCATTTAATTCACACAGGAGTATACAAAAATATTCTTTACGATGTGGTTATTTATCAACTGTAGGTTGAAAAGCACTGATCTAGCTCTGGTTCCTCAGATCAGATCAGAAGTTATAAGTCTGGGTGTTGTAGACTATTTACAGGTTATGGTCTCACTTAGCCAGAATGATTTTGAAAATATTATTTATGTTTTAATCTCAAGTGGAAAAAAAAGCCTTCAATTCTCTTATTGTTATTTTTAATGATACTTGTGCTTGTCTTATTATGTCAGATGAAGATTCGGGAGCTGGAGATGAAAGTACTGGAGGAGGAGCACCAGAGAAAGCTGGTCCAGGATAAGGCCAATCAGGTAACAAATGCTTTATTTTGCATTTCTTTTTAGCTTCCATTCCTGTACTTGAAAGGAAGCTTAGTCTATTGTTTTACATACTGTATGCTTTATGCCAAATGTACATTTTGAAAATTTGACATTTTGTGTTCCCCAGCTACAGACCGGTTTAGAGACCAACAGGATACTGCTGCAGTCGGTGTCACCACGTCTGTCCAGCAGACAGTCCAAAGAGAAGAAGTCTAATTCAAAGGTAAAGAACTTCACAGGGGTAGTTCAAGGTTTTTACTTCTGAGTGAGAATGTTTCTTTCCCTCTTTGTAAGTGGACATTTGAACAAATGTGACAAAGACGGTTGAAGTTGAGTGCTTCTCTATAGTGTTAGTACATCTGTGAATTAAATGGTAAATGCACTTGCATTTATATAACGCTTTTCTAGTCTTCCGACCACTCAAAGCGCTTCATACTACATGTCAGCATTCACCCATTCTTACACTGATGGCAGAGGCTGCCATGCAAGGTGCCCATCAGGACCTAATCTAAATACTCATTCACACACCGATGGCTATGCCTTCGGGAGTAATTTGGGGTTATATGTCTTGCCCAAGGACACATCGACATGTGACCGCAGGAGCCCGGGATCGTAACACCGATATTCCGATTGGTGGACGACCTGCTCTACCCTCTGAGCCACAGCCGCAACATTTGTTATATGAGGATATCCTGATATATCCTAAAATAGTAAAAAAAAAATCAATGGAAGTTGAATTTTCTCTGAATTTATTTTTCTAACCTTTTAATAAGAATTGCTTTATATTTGCCACTTGGTGTCATTATGAAATTAATATTTTTTGGATGTTGGTTGGTCAGAAAAACTAATCAGTTGATTACATTAATTGAATGAATCAATACATTAAATAGCTTAACCGATAATAAAAAAAAAAAGAATCCTTAGTTGCAGGCCTACTGAATACTCCCACATGTACATTTTCCTGTGGATCTTACTATCCTTTATGTTGATTTTCTCTTT
>CAKAOH010029381.1:0-10395 GCA_916701665.1 Sebastiscus tertius | reverse complement strand
GAAAAAAAGATAGATGTAATGATTTCCAAAATTCACAACATGTCTTTATCTAATGAAATATTCTGCTTCAATCCATATTTGTTGGCATTTAACCTTTCAAAAACAACATTTTCACTGCGGACTGCTCTCCCGATTGCTGCACACACTTGCGAGTTATGTTCATTAAAAAAATTGATTTAGAAAAAAAGACTTTGAATCGCTATATTCAATTTGAGAATTTTGTATGAGGATTTGTAATTTTTTTTACAGTGATGATGTCAGAGAATATGGTTGGCAGGGCATGACTTTTGGTACAAATAGGGGGGAAAACAGGTTGGGAACCACTGTTTTCTGTTTTAGAAGACATGCTCACAGGCTGCATAATAGAGTCTTCACTCTTCAGAATAATTGTCATGCCTGACACATACTAGATGCATCAAGAGCATGTACACAACACACAGCAAGAGCTCTTTTTGATGTAGAGGGAGGTGTAAAAATGTTTGCTGTCAAATACTGTTGGAGGAATGAACCCTGAATGAACTTGAATTCTCAACTATTGAAACTGTTTGTTATTTTACATCTGATACTCTCTCTCGTTGATGTGCTGCAGCAGCCACACAAATATATGTTTTCCCTTTAATCCACTTTAATGCTCCTATTTCACTGTCTTGCCTTAATTGTATGAAAAGCAGGAAACTACCTTAGAGAAGGACACATAAACTTGGTGAGAGCATTAGGGCAGTTTCAACATAGTGGATGTGACAGTTGGTTCAAGTGAGGTTACATTTTTTTTTTGTAATCCCACTTTTGTGGTCAGAAACCTTGCCTTATGAGTATGTGGAGACATTCACATATACAGGGATGGACTAAGAGGTTTCTTACATTTTCATGCCCTACTTCATGTTTCACATTAGTTGAAAATGAACTACCAGAGTTTTTACATTCAAAGGAACAAAGATTTTCCTGTTATATTGAGCATGAACTGGAGAGGAGGATTGGCGTCCTCATATTTCGGATTCTTCCCTCTCATAAATCTCGCCGTCTTGTACTTAACATGCAGTTTTGCATTCAGAATAAATCCTACTAACCTGAATTTTGGTTGCCTTGCAAGCATCAAAACATTCTTATTTGTTTATTGTTATGAATCTGTTTCATAAGCCTTTTTCACAGCAGACAATTTGACTGTCATAGCAGGAAAAGCACAGATGTTACTAATAACATTAATGATGACTACAAGCAATTTTATCAGTTACATCTGTGAAAAAAATGTTTCTCTCCACATTTTCCCCTTGTGTCATTTGTGTCCCTATTTGGGAACTACTCATATAGAGCAATATAGTCTTGTAATAAATGCTACCTTTGTGAATTTTAGATTGTTTATTTTTTTCATCAAACAGATTGATTTAACTTTACGAAATTTCTTGAGACAATAGTCCTGCTAATTGACAAGTAAAATTGGGTTTAGTATCTGTCAATGTTCAAGTGTCTCTAAAACATTCCCACTCTGGATGTAGTTGTGGTTAAAACGTGTTTTCACCCAGATGCATCCAAACATACTGTAGATGTGTGAGAGGAGCTCAGTGGTAGATCAGTGGCTGGTTGCCTGGAACCAAACAGCGCACGTGACAGCGATTCATTAGAGCTGGTTGTTCACACTACAGCTTGAGACCAGAGCACAGCTGCTGAAGGACCCAATCCATTGCAGAGAGAGTCACATGAGGACGGTTCACTTCATCTTTTCTGGCAACCAGAGTCAATCACACCAGAGAACGAGCCCAGCAGCAGCAGCAGCAGCAGGGGCTGAGGACAAAGCAGGAGGCCAAACTGGATCAGGAGCCAAACCAGCAGTAGGAGCAGACAAGGAAGAAGAAACTGCTTCATGTTGATATACTGTACAGGAAAACACACTTGGACTTACACACAGTTTGTTTTGAGGAAAAAGCTGGCAGTGCTGGAAAGTGAATAGAGAAATAAGACTGCTTTGCACCGTCACAATAGCACCAATTCTACCACAAAGTAGGCAGTTAAATTATAAAATGTATTCTCTAATGAGACAATTAAAGATACTTGTCCTAGAAAACTTTTTTACCACATATAACTTTTTTACCATATATATTTATATATATATATAATGACACAATCTAGGAGAGATTAAACACATGTCATAAGAAGACAAAACAATAATGCTGACTAAAGCAGCTTGAATGAGGTGTATCCATGTTATTGGTCATTTTTTTACTCCTTGTCTTTATTATATCAAGTACAATTTACATGGAATTACATTAGAGGTGTCTAGATATATCGGTATTGACAATAAAATAAAAAATAAATAAAAATGAAAAATCAAAGCTTAAAACGTTCCTGTTTGCTGGTACCTTTAATTAAACCAGATAATGATCTTATACTGCACTAGAGCTGTTACTCTTGTGTGTTACACTCTATTTTAGCTTCTATCCTAGCTTTTATTTTTAGCTTGTTTTTATTTTCTAATTTCTAATCTTTAATGTTTTTATAACTGTTTCAATTATGTCTTAATGTTCTTTTGCACTTTGTCGCAATGTTCTTGAATGTTTATGTAAAGCACTTTGAATTGCCCTTTTGCTGAAATGTGCTCTACAAATAAAGCTGCCTTGCCTTAAAGGAAACAGCAGGGGGCGCTCGACCTGTTTTGTACCTTTTTATCTGAACACGAAGAAGAAGCGAGGTTTCTTCCGCCGTCATCACGTGACGTAACTTCCTTTCTGTCCGTGCTAACCTCGAAGTGAACACGCGTCCTTCTTCTAGCTCAAAGTGAGTGTCTTTATATCAGATAATAAATGTATTTATCACCGCGAGAACACGCAGGGTATCGATATAAACAAGTAAACTTTCTACCGCAGTAGCTGAAAAACCTTAAAGACCGATATTTATATGATATTAATCCTTTTTCATCACCGCAGCGTCGGTGGCGGCAGAGTTAGCTAGCTAATGCTAACGGTGGCCACATGGGTGTAAAAACTCACTTTCAGCACAATTAAAACGCTTTGTCTGGGTAAATCCATCTAATCTACATTACATAGGATGTTTGCTAAGTACTTGCTAATAGGGAGTTGTTAAATTAACTCAAACACTCATTAGATGCTCAGATTTGCTACCTGATCATCTTTTTCCTGCTTAATGAGGCCAGAAAATCAGCTCCATACTGCTGTATGAGTTATAGATGTCAGGCTAATTATTCAACTCTAAAATGTTTTACTATTGCAATCTTCTGAACTTAAAGTCATACAATTGATGTAATTACTTTGCTTATACTGTTTGACAAGGCAGCTACTTTTTTTGCGTGCTGCTCAAATTGCAGTTAAATAGGTTAACTAAGCATTAAGAAGCACAGCCTATAGATATTGTCCTTGTATAGTGCCTACATTTTGTATATGCCACATCTGTGGTTTTAATGTTTATCATAAATAAGTGTAAATAACAAGGGCATGGAGCCAAAGGCGTGTATGTGTGTTTATATCACTTAAAAGGAAAGCTAAATCAAATTTTGATCAAATGTGAATCATTTGCTGTTGCCATGTAATAAACACAATAGCTACTTAGCTCTTTTTGTGTTATCAGATTGAGCATTACTATAAAATATTGCTACGTTTTTGATGAATAATATTATAAATTTTTAAAATGACATAAGAGTGAGATGTTCCTTTTTGGCACAAAACATTTTCCCAATAGACCAATGCAGAAAATGGGCACAAACGTTGATGTACATGCAGTTATACTGATTTAGTTTATAGAGGCCTTTAAAAGTTTTTAACAGAAAAAATCAGTATCAATTTATACGTTAACTTATAGCCTAGAATTTTAAAAGCCTTGGTGAAAGTCGCTGAGCATTACTACTAGACGGAGATATTAATTCTCATCTTTTTTCAGGTTTGATTGAAGTGTATTTATACATTTTAAATGAATGTGGTTTACAATTGTTCACTTGTATATGCCCAATATTCCACATTAGTCTAGCTTATGTTTGTGTCAAAAAGGTGTATCTCGCTTTTTTGCCTTTTTTTTAAATGTTAAAATATTTTTCAACTTAAACTGTAGCAATATTGTTTTCATAGTGGTGTTCAACCATATAACACAAAAGCATCAAATATTGTGTTCAGTACGTGGCAACAGCAGCTGATTCAAGTTTAATCAAAATTTGCACTTGTGCCCCTTTGTGTCCAAGCCCATGTGTTATTAGCATGCTCTACCCACAATGCTTTGTTCAGTACCAAAAGGCCATAAGCTTCCATTGGATATATAATATTCATTCGCACAACATGGCACTTGCGCCTATTTGTGCTCTAAGCCCTCTGTAGTAAGAATATTGTCTTTGAATTTGTTTGGTGCAGAGGTTACTTTTATTTAGAAAATTTAAAAAAGATAAGGTGGCCAAACGTGTACTTGGTCTTTTATTTGTCTTCCTGGTCAGTGATGTCCATGAACACATCTGCTCACAGTTTGAACCTCCCTGGTTGTTTTTGCAGGATGCGTTACGTCGCTGCTTACCTGCTCGCCTCCCTGGGTGGCAATGGAAACCCTGCGGCCAAGGACATCAAGAAGATCCTGGAAAGTGTTGGCATTGAGGCCGACGACACACGCCTGGACAAGGTACAGGGCCGTCTGCACTTCACTGTTTCTGATGTTCTGGCTGCAGTTCTTCTACCAGCGGCCAGTCATTACCTTTGTTGATATTCACTAATTTGATCTCTCTCAACAGGTCATCACTGAGCTCACAGGCAAGAATGTGGAGGAGGTGATTGCCACAGGTGAGTGTTTGTCAGTGTGTAGTGATGGATTTTGGATTGATATCAGTAGAACAGTTTCCTTACTGTATTTACTATAAACGTGGGAGTTTGTGATAACGATCTTTGATGCAAAATTCTGCTGAAATAGCAGGCAGAGGCAAATGGTGTTTATTCAGTTAGCTAAACTGATAAAACAGATTAAACATGTTCCCACTTTGAGGCCAGGAAAAGACTATTTAAGCTACGTCAGAGTATCACTAACTAAATTGTGCGATTATATCTAATGATAACAACATACTGTCTGACCTCTATCTTGTTTCTGGCTGCTGAGGTGTTATCATTTGTGCTCATGTCTGCCAACTCTTGTCTCCTCAGGTTACGGTAAACTGGCCAGCGTGCCAGCAGGTGGTGCTGTAGCCGTTGCCAGCTCTGCGGCTGCTGGCTCAGGCGGAGCTGCTGCCCCTGCAGGTGAGCCTTGCAACTTAGCACCTTGTTTGTCAGCATCAATGACACTTGGCACACATTGCATTTGCCTTCATTTTGTATGCTAATATGATTACATGCAGCCAAACCAGTTAGTCATTATTAGTTTATTGTGGAATTAGATTTTATAAATCTACATAATTTTAACCCAACAGAATGTACCTGGTGGGTACAAGTCATGTAGGTGATGTAATCTGTTTAGAGATATTCTTTATTTATGGGGCATTTATGCTAAGGTTTTAAGCAGGGTCATTTTGGATTAACATTTTGTAATAATAGCATATTTTTAATTTGCATTCATACAACAATTTGTCATGTAAACCCAACAGTAGATGACTATCAATGTCTGCATGATTTGAACTCATGCGCTTTGCGGTTTGTTAAATATTTTATTGACTACAGCAGGAAATAATATCAAGTGCTTTTTGTTTTGCAGCTGAGGAGAAGAAGGAAGAGAAGAAAGAGGAGTCTGAAGAGTCTGATGACGACATGGGATTCGGCCTGTTCGACTAAACTCTTTCCACTCTTTTCTTTATGAATAAAATTTATAAGAAATACCAAACTATTTAAATGTCTTTATTCACTGCAGAATGTCCAAGGAAATCAAGTGTTACTTGCTTTTTGTAGGGTAGAAAAAAAGATGTCACTGAGGAGGTACAATATAAGCTATCTCCTGAAATAGATTATAAAGAAGCCACTTGTATCCCAACATTTGGAAAAGTGACTAGATTATGCACATTCAGGACACCGGAGCAACTACCAAACTATTGCAGTTAGTTGTGGACTAATGAATCATGTAATTGAGCCTAGTAATCAGCAGATGGCGCTGTTGTATTTTGGACCATACACAGGAGCGGCTGTAGGCCCTCTATTTGGGACACTGTTAAAAACATTTTGAATTATCCATGAGATAGATATTGATCACTACAGCAGACTGGTCATGCTAACACCTGCATTATTTACTACTACAGTTAAAACACCGACCAATGGGTACAAGTGACATGCTGGTACGTAGTTATTTCTACGTTGTGAGGTCAAGTGACAAGTCATGTCAGATGCATAAAACACAAACTGGTTTTGAACTAGAGTCTAGGAATTAATTGTAGGTTTCACAATATACAATTTTTGCAGACTTGAGGTTCCAAAATGCATTTACAGGAATCTGACATGACAGTTCATTATAAAACGGCCATTCCAAGTAATTGGGGAAATCTGAGGGTTTTTTTAGCGTTAACATGTATTTCATCAAAACCGATAAATAACAGTTAATTTCCACTTCCATTTAATGTAACCACTTCCTCACACAACCATACATCGTGCACATGTTGCTTGGATGCCGTAGCAACACCAGACTATTAACCAGATTTTAAACTTAAACTAGATCAATATGCAGTGTGTTTTATTCTGAGTGCGACACCACTGTAACTAAATGGCGTGTTTTTTAAAAAAACAAAAAAACATTTTAATACTAATTGATGAAAGTCACACTCCATTGTATAGTCTTACAGGTGTCATTACCCTGTGAGAAAATGCACATCACAGGAGGTGCTTTCTAATAGACAGGATGCCTATAAATCCTTGCTGCTAAGCTAATACTGGCAGGCCCTAAAAGAAAAATATCCAATAAATGGACTTAAAGGTATGCAGCCTGTTCTAGGCAAGAAAATACAATTTTTTCATAGTTATTCATATTTTATATAGATATCTTTACAAATACAGAAAATTGTTTAAATTTTTCTTTTTATTTAGCTAACTTTATTTTGTCGCCCCACCTCTGAAACTAAATACACACACACACACACACACACACATACACACACACATTGAAATGCATCAAAGCTGTGAAGTCACATGGTGATCTCTGAGTACAGAATAGAGCCAAAGTCCCGCCTCATGTATGAACCCGCCACTATTTAATTTAGGAATATGTACAATGTAAGAAGTATCATATCAAGATAACTAGATTTTTGACACAGGGCCTTAAATCAGGTAATAGAGCAGGACCCGTCTTTCGGTGTTTATTATGTCGGTTGATATTGTACTTTAGTTTATGGATATTTCCCAAGAAAAATTACAATGAATCAGATTCACCCAGCTGCCACCCAGTGGACTGGCAGGGCTTTTGGTGCCCACTGAGCCTGGTTGTTAATCTAGTGGCCCTTTCAAAGACAGAACAAGCTTAAACTCTGTTACTCCATGAACTTTGAACATGGTAGCTGACACAGTACTGTATGTCTCAATAAGACAATTAGTCATGTCCTGGTGTGTGACTATAAGACTGTTTCTTAATCTCAAACTTTTGAGCGAGTCATGTGGAATTTAAAGCTGAGTCAGTAGACGGTAGCTACTCATAATGTGAGTTTATTGTTATTTGTTATGTTGAAGGTCTGAGGATGTCGTATACTATAGATATTGTTAGCCCTCTGCTCTGATATAAATTTGTGATGTTGGGCCATATAAGTAAACTTGATCCCTTCGTTACGCTCTAATGCTTCTAAAATATCCTGCCAAAACAAGTGAGCTAGTTTATCCATTCACAATCATTAGATAGAGGCACTGCAATACTCTTTATGCTACATAGCTGTACTGTGTTCCTAAATTGTTTGAAACCACAGCCTTTTAATTCATTAATTCAGTCCGTTACATAACATGGTTCATTAGAAAATTAAATGACAAATCCTTATTTATGTTTTTCTCAATCATGTACTATTTTTTTAAAAATAGAAATGGGTGGTCTATGAAGGACATACAATATAGAAAATAAACAAATAGAAATACCACAATGTAAAAATACTCTGTTACAATTTTGTTTATGTATTACAGTAAAAGTTGTCCTTGTGCTGAAAGGCTCATCTCAGTGTGTTATATTATATTGTTGGATTATTTGTCTTGACGCATTAGAATATAAGCAGCATTTTAATGTAGCTGGTCAGGTTGGGCCTATTTTAACTACTTTATCTGTTGGATAGTTAAATCTATAATCTATTCTTCACCAATCAGATGTTTTAATGAATAATAGTAATAAGCATGTTCTATAACTTTAGCTGTCAGATAAATTTAGTGGAGTCAGAAGCACAATATCTTTCTAGAGGAATATAACCAGTGGTGGAGGAAGTACTCAGAGCTTTTACTTATGTAAAAGTACCAATACCACTGTGTAGAAATACTGTTACAAGTAAATGTCCTGCATTCAAAATTTTACTTTTGTAAAAGTACAAAAGTATTAGCATCAAAATGTACTTAAAGTGTCAACAGTAAAAGTACTTATTATGCAGAATGGGTAGTTTCAGAACAATGTATATTATACTATTGGATTATGATTATTGATGCCTTATGTGTAAAGTGGCGCTTTATTAGTTGCTATTTTGTATTCATAATCTTAATCTGCAAAGCAACTAGTAACCACAACTTTAAAGTCAATGTAGTGGAGTAAAAAGTGCAGTAGAAGTATGACATAGCAGAAAATGGAATTACTCAACAAAGTACAAGTGCCTCAAAATTGTACTTGAGTAAATGGACATAGTTACTTTCCACCACTGAATAGAAGTGTGGTGAGTAACATGCTGACAAGTATACAGAAAAGTCTAAGTATACTTGGCTTATACTGACAAGTAAACAGAAAAGTGAATGAATGAATGAATGACTTTCTTTTGAACAGAAAAATAAATAAAAACTGATACAAAATAATAACAAACAAAACAAGAGTATTAGTGTCCGCAAAAGAGTAGGTAGAAGTAAAACTTATATTTTCCTACCCCTTTCTCACTTCTCCACTATTAACTCATATATCATAGAATTATAATATAATATATAAACTATCCCAGATTTATTTACATCCCAAAAAAGTCTAAGTATATTTGGCATATACTGACAAGTATACAAAAAAGTCTAAGTACACTTGGTCGAGATATACTTAAGAAAAGTATAAATAAGTATTCTAGCCTTACAGGCCTACAGAGATGTATACATGGCTTGTTAGTTGTGCTTACTTTTTGATAAAGTAGCCTATTAGATGAAAGATAGATAGTAACTTTATTAATTTGAATAATTAATTTATTAGATAGATAGATAGATAGATAGATAGTAACTTTATTGATCCTGAGGGAAATTCAAGTTTCCAGCATCACAGTTCCATAGTGCAAAATGTGTGTGGCAAAAAAATAGAGTACATAAGTACCACAAAATCGTACATACGTAAATGTACTTTTCCTACATTGCTTAAAACCTCCTGAAAACTAGTAGTTAGTAGCTCGTGACTCAGCCTCCATGTACCTCCCTTTACCGGTAAGTGACGTCACGGGCCGTACCATCTAGTAGCTATCGCAGTGACGTCACGGACCGTACCATCTAGTAGTAGTTATCAGTCGATCCTCTCTTGTCAGCGGACAGTGAAGGTTACCTGCTTCAACAGTGCTTGAACGGCAACCTTTCCACTGTCTTCAGACACTCGATAATCACTTTGATCATAATCATTAATCCATAACAACCAAATCTTAATTTTAATCACCTTTAAAACATCAGCTACTCTCAGTTCATCCCGAGCACGTTTATCCTGCTAGCTAACCAGCTAACGGTTTGTTGTGCTAACAACGCGGACAGCTCTTCAACCTCCTCACAAGAAGACCTGCTACTGAAACACAAGGTAAGACTTCACCTTTAAGCTTTGAGTTTTGGGTATGTGTGTTTATTTACCTGTAGATGTCGGGGTTAACAGGTTATAATGTTGGTTCACATTAGCAGATGAGATGGTTGTTTATCTCAGTGTGGCCTTTTGCGCAGTTGGCTCTCCTCCAGCTGCGTAATGCGTAAAAACAAACACTGGACACGGCAAACAACATCCATACTTTCATGCGCAACTGTAACATGTTTCGATACATTTTCTTTTTTCTTCTGTTCTGTTTTTTTGTATGTATTTCATTGTTTTTTTTTGATTGTTTTCCACTCTTTTGGTTAGGGTTTTTTTCCTGCACATTTTGTGTACTTGTTGTTATTTAACTTTTGTTGTATTTTTAAAATTATGTTAGTTTAGATCTTTCTTCCTTTTTTGTTATTGTGTTTTTTTTCTCCTGGGCTTGTATAAGCATGTGGCTTCTTGACCTCTCCTGACACTTTTTTTTTTTTTTTCATTGACTGGATTTTGTGCAGTTATATATATATATATGTGCAAATA
>CAKAOH010029380.1:0-13915 GCA_916701665.1 Sebastiscus tertius | reverse complement strand
CATCAACTTATACTTTACTCTTATTCACCAGAATATAACATATGTCTATCATTGGCACCTTAGCTGCCGTCTGTATACATGTATATACACCACATATATCCTCATTTGTATATATTGTCTTAATCAACACTTTACTAGTTTGCACTCTAGTTAGATGCAAAACTGCATTTCGTTGTACTATGTGCAATGACAATAAAGTTGAATCTAATCTAATCAATATTTGTGTTGAAAAGGTATAAAGTCTTCTAGGATTGTAGCCTATATTATTATTATTATTATTGAACTATAGGGACAAGAGATGAAAATTAGTAATAGCTATAAACGCATCAGTTTCATGCCCTGTATTGGAACTATGTTAAATTGCATCGTCCCTATCAAATAAAATATATATATATATATATTTTAATAGTAATAATATATTTTTTTATTGAATTAAACCGCAATAATGAAACATAAATATCACAGAGGAAACAAATTAGTGTTATGCTATTTGTTAACAAAGGTAACTCTTGCGTTGGTCATAGATAAGTATTATCTTTAAACTACAGGTGGTAGGCGATACCACAAAATGTAGTTTTGATCCGATACCTAGTAATACAGGGCCAGAATCGACGATATTGATACCAATACTTTTTTAGAATTAAAAGAAGCTCATGAACTTTCATGTTGCTTTCCACTATTATTAATAATTCAAGTGTTCTGAGAGAAAACTAGACGTCTGCACCTCCTCACGGCTCTGTTTTCAGCCTTTAGAACATGTAGTGACGGGAGACTTTGGCCAATCATTTCAGAGAGAGAGAGAGAGAGAGTGTCCCTATTGGCTGTTCATTCAACTCGCGAACTCTGATCAAACAGTCAAACTATAGGCAGCACTGAACAACAGGTTTTCAGAAACATATTGTAGTGTTCTGTTGACTGTCGAGCAACCTGGATCTCAGCAAATTAGAATATTTGGGGAAAAAAATTGTTTTTTCACATATTTAGCCTGCCGTTGTTTTATTATTTCAAAGTTTTTTCAGCTCTTTTCACCACAGCCAAACTGGGAAGTACATCACATTTAAATTAATTTACATCTTTGAAGAAACAGAAAGCCGACAGATCCTTTTACATCTTAACCCACATGAAGAAAGAGTTTGAAGATATCCAGCGTAGAGTCACACTGTTGGACCGGTACTGTACAGAAGACACATGGACCGTGAGCAGTGCAGCTCGACTGCGGGCGGCTCATCCAGAGAGTCGCAGCGTGTCGCCTGATTTTTCCAGAGTGATGCGTGCAGTTCTCTGCCGAAATAGACGGTAAAAACAATCTGTTGAGGGCAGTCTGTGTGGACGCCACACACGTACAAGCATCTGCAGCCACGCTGCTCACCCGGTCTGTGTGGCGGCTCTAACCTGTTAATGTGGGCGTCGAAATGAAAAGTAAAAAGTTCAGCGACGAGCGGCGGTAGCCTGTACGTAACCATAGACATCCTGTGTGGGTGTGACGTAGTTTATCGGGTGTTGTATCTCCGTTGTGTGTGTTTATCACCGTAATGACGGAATTGCAAAATGTCGTGGCTGAACGTGACACCGCTGACGGCAATGAAACGAGACGTAGGTATCGGTAGTGTCTGTATTTTCCGAGAGCTCCGTCAACCCCTGCTTTAAACCTTTCCTGTTCTCTTCTATTCATATCTCTTTTGTCATCACGGCAGCTGTGCCTGTAATGGAAAAAGGAAGGCTGTTGGTCCGTGCAGGCCTGCTGACAGAGTGGACTTTTACACATTCCTCAAGCACTTACTGTAGGTTTGCCAAGCGGAGTCATGTGAGCAGTAAATGTGTGTGAAAGGGCTCCCATGGAAAGTGCTGTAGGGGATCTAATAGGCCTACATGAGACAGATGATAGATCAGGCCGGGGGGGGGCAGAACAGAGGAGAGATTATACGGTTCGTCACTGGATTCAGATTCACAATCTAGTTTAGAGTGGGATAGTGTGTCGGCTGCCAGCGACACCGTGACTTCCCCAGTCCTGGCAAGGCCTTCTGGGTTGTTTACTGTAAACAGCTCAGCGCCATCTAATGTCTCGTGGACCAGAATCTGTATAGACATTCTCCGGTAGCTGCTCCTTTTATGGTAGTTGACATACCATGCGTTGCTCCCTGGGCTTTTTTCAGTAGCGTGTGTAAATTGCGTGTGCACGCCTGCTCGTGGTGTTTGCAGTTGTAACAAACAGCTGTCACCTGACAGGGGGCAAGGTCAGCAGCCATAATGAGGCATGTTAAGACTGCTATATTGTCTTAGGGGTGTAATCCTCTAACATATCCTCCACTCTGTCACTTGTGCTTATGAAGGAGCGTAACACCCTGAGATCTCTAATCCGTCTTCAGTCGGAGGCTGTGCTTTTGATTCCAGGAATGTGAATGCGGTATATAGAGGGAGACATCAACTTAGATGAGTAAATGTCGTTGCTCTTTTTCAGTGTTTTTAATGAAAATGTGACTCATGAGGGGCTTGTTTACACTGAGGGAATACAACACAGGCTTTCTCTGGGAGTTTAGTAAACAGAGCTTTTCATTTGCTAATCCATTTATATTTATTATCCCAGAAGATTACCAGAGAAAAAAAACACGATGCATGCATGCATGATTTGTCACAAGACCTCCCTGTAATAAAAACAACCTTGATCTCACCCTGACAACAGAGGATGAGCCGAGGCTGTCCTCCTCCTCCGCCGCTAGCCTATGAGATAAACATATAGGCTCCTGTGATAGGACCATAAACAGAATCATGTTGTGTGACGGAGCATAATAGACCTCTTCCGCTTTCTCTGAACCAGTAGGGGAAAAAAAAAAGCAGTAAGTTGCCAGGGAAAAGAAAAATCATTGGCATAACGAGAGAGGAAGGAACAGGAATCACACACGTGTTGAAGGATTGTGATTAGTGAATTAAGTGCTGCACGGTTTATGTTGAGCAGCGATGACACATAAACAGAAGAAGGGCACACGAGTAGAGGAGGGGTTTCTCACACACTGCTGCTTCCATGTCTGCCTGCTCTCCTCCCCTCTCCTTTTATCCCTTCTTTCACCCCCACCCCCACCCCTCGCCCCTCCTCCCTCTTTCCAGCTCAGACGGAGAGCCTTTGACATCACTGGTTGTTATTACTTAACACAACTCTGCAGAGCGCCCTGGGCTCCTCGTAATAGACAGATGCTCTGCTCTCCCTTTGAAGAGTAAATGAGGTAGCGGGTGAGACATGCAGCGAAGGAGAGAGAGAGAGAGAGAGAGAAAGGGAGAGGAGTTACACTGGACCTGAGATCGGGACTTTTCGTTTAGTCTTTGTGGGCCAAAATGAAGAGATTCATTCCAAACTGAGAGAGACAAAAAGGGTGATAATCCTAGAAATATAAATACTCCTTCCAAGAAAGTCAAAGTCTCCACTTCTCCAGAACCTTTCAAAGAAATTACATTACTACAATACTACATTATCCCCCTGAGACCCGACTGACTTTACTGTCTTTCAGAGGCTCTAGTAGGTTCAGATCCAGGGCTGAAGCTACCTGAGGAATCCATCGGTACCAACCTTGTCATTCTGCCATGTCGGGAAGGAGGCTAAATAACGCTCCAAAGTTGGGCTAAATTTTAGCGAGAAAAAAAAAAACAAGGTGTCCCTTGACCTCTGACCTCTAGATATGTGAATGAAAATGGGTTCTATGAGTACCAACGAGTCTCCCCTTTACAGACATGCCCACTTTATGATAATCTGTTAGAATATTTCTGCATCCTGGGGTCCCTAAACAGTCTTGAATTACATAAATTGGGTATCACTGTAAAGCTGAGACTCTTGTGGATCCAATGAGCCCAACTGTATTCATGTGTGATGATGTTAGTCCCCATAGGAGACATTTCATTTTCATTTTTTTTT
This sequence comes from Sebastiscus tertius, assembly GCA_916701665.1. NCBI lineage: Eukaryota > Metazoa > Chordata > Actinopteri > Perciformes > Sebastidae > Sebastiscus > Sebastiscus tertius. The sequence goes on along the minus strand of CAKAOH010029380.1, from coordinate 10,014 downwards.
TTTTTTTAAACTTGACTTCTCTGTATAAAATGACCTGTGGTGACCTCTAGGATAATCACAGCCTCATGAAACTTTACAGCCACAAACTAGAGACCTAGAGCATTCAGAGGATGGATGGATCAGACTAGAGACCTAGAGCATTCAGAGGATGGATGGATTAAACTAGAGACCTAGAGCTTTCAGAGGATGGATGGATCAGACTAGAGACCTAGAGCATTCAGAGGATGGATGGATCAGACTAGAGACCTAGAGCATTCAGAGGATGGATGGCTTTCCTTGCTAGATTGATCAATAAGGGGGTTTCTGAGCAGTTTACACAACAGAAGTGCTCGCCATCTATTTTCCGAAAAATGCAATTCTTGCAGAAATCTCCAAAATGTCAAAAGTTTTTGATCCCAAATCACAGCATGGCTTTTTCTATTCTATTCTATTTTCCTCAAGGTCTTGGTGTCTTAATGTGGTATTTTGGAAGGATTATTGATCAGTTTTATCAATTCTCCAGTGGTAAAAAAATGGTTAAATTCAACACCAAATCTGTGTAACAAATGGTATCAACCCAAAAATTGCTGCAGCAACTTATGAGACATAACAGAGCATGGGGATGACCATCATATACTTCTATCATAATGTTCTAAACCCTCACTATTTATTTTCTACCATTCATTCATGTTTATTTCTGATTTATGACTAGAACAACTTGACCCTCAGTGCTGAGCTGAATCTCAAATTAATCTCCAGGTTCCAGCTTTCAGATGATGTACACCACTTCTATGTGAGATCTACTGTTGACCTGCTATCTCCCCTTAAAGACCCCTTGGGCCCCCCTAAAAGAAAGACTTAAACAGCTCTATTGTGGGTCTCAGAGGGTTAGACAGCAGAAGATAGAATTAGATATTGAATCTACAAAATAACTAATCTTTTCTTTTAACCTTCCGATGAGTCGGTACTTCCTCAGTTATTGTGCCGCTGATACATGAAGACGACCGGCCCGGTATAACATCTCATTAACTAAATTTCACGAGTGACCGAGTCTTCACGGCAACATTTTATGGAGTTATATCAGGGAATGACGGATTGTACTTTCTCTTTGCTCTGGAGTTCTCCGTCAGCTGTGGCTGCCCATTAAACATCACGCGTCACTGACCTACGGCGAGCCGCGCAGCGTGCACACCCACACATACACACACACACACACACACAGAGGATTTACATGGCGCCATGTATATGTAAATATGGAGGTTATGTTATCAGTTGTCACGACGGCGGCGTGAGTACTTTTTCTCCTGCACGGTCGCCTTCATAACCTGCCGAGGCTGTTACATAATTCATCCAGTGGCAGCCCACTGGGGCAACATCAATAGATCCATTCGCCATCTGCACAGAGAGAGAGAGAGAGAGAGAGAGAGAGAGAGAGAGAAACAACAAGGCTGAACTGCACAGGAGTATCCTAATAACTTTAAGCTGTGTGAAATGGCTCAGTATTGATCTATGGTCAGCTTTAGAAACATGAAGAGCCATGCAAATGAGTCATGTTATCTCTAGGAAGGGAAGGAAGTAACTCATATGGCGAGCTGTTTCAACATTTAATAACTAAGCTTGACTATTCAGAATTAACATTAGAGTTATCCACAATTACATTTTAGCTAGTCGTAATTACCTTCTGACTAGTCCAAATGACAGTTAGGGATATCTGTAGTTCAGTTCTGACTATCCTAAATAACAGTTACAGATATCTCAAACCTCATTCTGACTAGTCAGAGTTGTTGTCATGACGTTGCTCATCAAGGCTTCCCATTGGATATCGGCCCAACAAAGCATCTGAACAGTGTTAGAAGAAGCTTTTGCTAACTTTGGTAAAGTTGGAAAAGATATTCACAGATTACAAACTTCTCGGATCAATAACTCATAAGAAGTTAAAACACCAACGAGGGCTCTAGTGAGGTAGACGACGACTTACACAACCTCATTTTAATCACAACGAGCCTTTAGTCCTCCGAGCTGGACGCATAATAACATCGGTCTCTGTGTGCGGCCGGTTGTGAGACGAGTGGTTCAGGGACCACTGTGGATCAGATAGTTAGAAAATGATGTGAAATAGAAAAAGAGCTCATCATCGAGGAATCTGTGGCCAACGAGAGCTGTAATGTTCACTAGAGAGTTGTGGTATATATTTACAGCGTGGTGTAGATTTATTGTCTCCAGACACACTTTATAAACCCGTACGGCTGCAGTGCAGCGCCGTAGCATGTTTGAATAGCTTCACCTCCCCCTTTCTGACATAATTACAGATATATGCAACGTCATTTCCCCGAGTCACAACTCTAATTCTAGATATCTGTAATTACATTTTGACTATCCCTACCTCCAACTCCCTAATTTAAAGGTCCCATATCGTGCTCATTTTAAGGTTCATATTTGCATTTTGGGTTTCTACTAGAACATGTTTACATACTTTAATGTTTAAAAAAATCTATATTTTTCTCATACTGTCTGCTTGAATACACCTGTATTCACCCTCCTGTCTGAAACGATCCGTTTTAGTACATTTCAATGGAATTGCAACAGAAATGCGTTGCCAGGCAACAGCTTGGGTCCATGTTTTACTTCCTGTCAGCTGATGTCATTAACATACATTGCAACAGGAAATAAACTGGGACCCATTTTGAATGTTTAAGTTTAAAACTGTGAATCACAAATGGACAGAAATCCTGACGGCTTGTTTCAAAAGCTCCGTTTCTGGATACGGGCTGTGTGTATTTCTCGGTGGATTAAGTGTTTTGATATTTTCACAGTATTCATATAGAACTTTAACCTCCTTTATAATATAAAAGACATGAATATGTCACTTTTTACAATATGGGACCTTTAAATGTTGCCATAACCTCTTGGTTGTTCTCTGCTGTATGTCGTGTTTTTGTGTTCAGCTGCTTCTGTACATTCATCCCCTCGTCTTTCTCTCACGTTGACCTTGTGACCCCGCTCAGCATAAACAACGGCGGCGGCGTGCTTCAGCTTTAACCTCCAAGGCAGAGAAAACACAACTGAGTGGTTAACGTCCCTCAGTACTGCATGTTCTCATGAATGGGGTCGTCACATGAGTTCCTTTTAAAGCTAATTCTCTTCATCCTACTTTCCTCCTGATCTTGTCGCCCTCTCCCCACCCCCTGTTACGCCTCATCCTGCCTGCCACGCTGTGATGCTTTAAAAGGCAGAAAGAGGGCGGGAGGTAGTCAATAGAATATACTCTGTATATACTGAGTACACACACCTCCCCACCTCCCCCACCCCTTAGGTCTCTTTGCACATAAACCGTCTGAGATGACAGAGCGACACCTCCCGCGCTTCAAGGACATGGAGAACCAATTTAGTAATGAGACGTGGACCGCTGATGGAAAGATAAGAGAGAAGGTATTTTTTATTCATCTGTGGCAGCGACAAGGCGCATCGCTTTACTACCTGACATTATGTTTATTACGTTACTTTAATTTATCCTTCTCTCTCCAATCAGTTTTTAAATGCAAGGTGCTCCTTTAATAGGACAGAACAGTGGCTCACCGTGTGCATCTGATCTGGCTGCAGGGTGTGGAAGGTCTCCTGTGAGGTCTTCTACATATTTCACATCCTCTGGATGAGTTTTAAACAGCAGGAGCGGTTGTGCTTCCAGCTACATGTAGCGATCAAAATAGCAAACAAAGAGAGCCCGGTAGACTTTCTGCAGCGTGTTAGTTTAAAAGAGCACCTTGTTTTATGAATTATTGACTTACCACAGTTATATCAGTATATATATACAAACCAATAATTAAGATCTGGTTTTAAATTTTAGACTCTTTTTAAAACTAATAATACCGAAAAGAAAGGACTTGATAGTGGTGCATTAGTAGGGGTGGGAATCACCAGAGGAATCTTATTGTGATTTTAGTATTGTGATAAGATACATTGTGATTTAATACCTTTTTTCAACTGCAAATTATGCAGCTTGTCAACATCTGTTTCATTCATTCACATATCTTGAGGTCAGAGGTCAAGGGACTATAGGGCTATTACTACTACAGGGCTATCAAACAAACACGATAACGCGTTAATGCAAATTCATTTTAACGCCACTAATTTCTTTAATGCATTAACACAACTTGTAATCTTTAGGGTGTAGCGGGCTCAATTTTAAAGCTAGAGTGAAGATACTGGTATCATATGAAACTAGAAAACCTGATAAATCCATCGGTACTAACCATGTCATACTAGCTTGTTGTGAAGGAGGATAAATAACGCTCCAAACTTACACTAAATTTTGCCGAGGAAAAACTGGCATGGCCATTTTCAAAGGGGTCCCTTGACCTCTGACCTCCAGATGTGTGAATGTAAATGGGTTCTATGGGTACCCATGAGTCTCCCCTTTACAGACATGCCCACTTTATGATCATCACATGCAGTTTGGGGGCAAGTCATAGTCAAGTCAGCACACTGACACACTGACAGCTGTTGTTGCCTGTTGGGCTGCAGTTTGCCATGTTATGATTGGAGCAGATTGTTTTTTGCTAAATGCAGTACCTGTGAGGGTTTCTGGACAATATCTGTCATTGTTTTGTGTTGTTAATTGATTCCCAATAATAAATATATACATACATTTGCATAAAGCAGCATATTTGCCCATGTTAATAAAAGTATTAATAACTTGACAAATCTCCCTTTAAGGTTCATTTTGAGCAGATTAAAATTGTGAGATTAATTTGCGATTAATCGTGATTAACTACGGACAATCATGCAATTAAATATTTGAATCGACTGACAGCCCTATTTTTCTAGTTTCATATGATACTAATATCTTCTCTCTAGCTTTAAGACTGAGCCGCTACAACCTCTGAAAGATAGAGCTAAGACAATAGCGGCCGTCGGATTGTTAAGAGGTTAATAGTTTATGTAATAAAAGATCGATACTTGACGTCTGTGTATCGATAAAATATTGCCATGCTAAATATGGCGATACTATGCTGTATCGATTTTTTCCCCACTCCTATGTGTTGCTTTTCATGAAAGAAACTATTTATACAGTTATGTTAATGTATTATTCATGTACAGTGAGACTGGTGATGTTACTTCTGCCATAATCCTGTTTGTGTTGGTCACAAATTCTTTATTTAACGTGCAGTTTTTTATCTTAGAGTCAAGTGTTTTGTCTATTGTAGTTTTCTTTCAGTAGACATACGAGCGGTCATGGCAGAATATTTTCTTCAGCTCACTTTCATTATTTTCTTTACCTGTAACATTTGTATTGCATTGAAATGCATCCAAATCTATTTTTGGCTCCATATACAGAGAGAGAACAAATGGCGGTAGATTGGCTGAGGAGTGCTACTTCACGGATGCAGGTTCTCAAATATTTCTGGATTCAGTCGAGACAGATTGCAGTCTGTTACGCCTGGCATCAGACTGTCTCAAATGCCTTTGAGTGTCCACCTGATTGGATTTAATTTCCCTCCTCATTATGCACACGAGCTCATTCCTATGAACCAGGACCTGCGTTCAAAATCAAAACAAGCCACAAGTCGACTCTCGGCTTGCTGCTATTTTTGTCTTCTCCAAAACATCTAGGCTGCGGTCAAAAAGACAAAAAATTATGTCTTTTCCTAACCACTTCTCCTCGACCTCGATGGAAAACGTCATGAGGTCAATGAAATATGTGAAGGAGAATTCATGAGGACTTAGGAAAGACAACCATGGTGTTAGGAGAATCCGACTGCACTTTCACTATAGACTCCGTCATTATGATGCAACGGCGGCAGGTGTTATTCTGCCGTGGTGAAACTACGATGTTCTGAAGATGGAGTACAACAGGCGCTGCTCCCCCCGTACGGTCTTAAATATCTCCTTCAGTGACAGACTGCTTCACCCGCGGTGTGAAAGAGAGATACTGCAGGTCCTTCTGCTGCTGCAACACTTCACATCAACATATAATAACGGATTATCTGACCTAACATGTAAAGGAGATAATAAAGGAAGCATTGAAGCACCTTTCCTCAGCATTTAGCTCTTATCACGGCTGCTACTCAGATACTTCTGGGTCATTTCACTCCGTTAGGAATCTTCCTAAGCAAAAGAAAAAAACTTTTCCATCAAAGCCCCAGTCAGTCTAAGCTTCTGGCCACACGTATCCTCGGCCACCTCCAAATGCGGCCTGAGGAATTCAGTCCCGGTGCATCCTAGTGGGTTCATTCACACCTGTATACAGAGCTGTTTGCTCCATCAGTCAAGAGACGCATTTTTAGTGCTTAGTGTGACGCTCTGAGGTGTCGAATAAGCAATAGTCTCTGGGTTGAAAGAGTAGTAGAGGTGCAAGAATGGAAACAGTGTGGAGAAGAGGGGAAATGTCAAAGGTATAAAGGACAGCTGGGAGGATATGAAGGAAGGGAGGAGAGTTGTGCCCTGAGGGGCCAGGTGTGACCTCAAAGAGCCTCAGAGATGAGAGGGAGAAGACATGAAGACAGAGCTGCTGTAGATGGGGAGTATGAACCTTGATTATGGGGCAAAAGATACTCCAAGCAAATCACATAAATTCTGCTCATTGCTGGAAAGCAAAAATCAGTTTTATGTTCAGAAAAGCAAAGTCAGCTCAATGGAGACCCCCGACTGACAACAGCAGAGCCCGCCACAAAAACACTTCAGGCGGTTTTGGAGGCGAATGGTGGCCGCAGAGTCTGATGCACTTATCATAATTCTGATTAGAAGTGACCCCGGGAAAGACACAGCGTGCAATTAGGATTCACAGAGAGAAATGAAAAGTAAACAGCAGGGGCTGTCTGCTGAGAAGTGTGTCTGATGTATGAGAGGAGAGATAGAGCGAGACAACAGAGGAGGAGGATGAAAGAAAGACAGAAGAGGGGGAATAATAATCCCACTGTTGTGTTTGATAGAAGGATGGATGGAGGGAGGGATGGAGGGAGGGATGGAGGAAGCTCTGTGGAAAAATACTTTGTTGAATCTGTACGTTCACCTCCCTCCACACACACACACACACACACACATACCTCTCAGCAGGCCACGTCTCACATTCCCCGAATATGTAATGGCACCCGTCTGTACTGACCATATGCGCGGACGTCTATTTCAGACGTGCGTTTGGTAATCGATGGAGAGGAAGCGGTCACGCTCCAGCGGGAAATCTCATCTACTTAAACAGCTTCATAAACCAGCCGGTTTATCTAGAATTGTTCTGGTTGAGCTTTTTTCTATAAGATTATTCAACTTGTCGTCATCCATCACAAGCAGCAAATTAGATCTTGTAGCTTGTCTAGAATTTAAATATCTATGAATTCATTTAATCAAAATGATGTATTAAGTGGCTCACATGGTTTGCAAGTCATCCTACCTCAGGCCCCGTTCAGACCTGGCATTAACATGCGTCCTGAGTGATCGGATCACAAGTGGGCCGCTTTAAGTACGTCTGTTCACACCTGGCGTTAGAATGCGTCTCCACATGAGGGACTATGCAAATAAACGCGTAGTAAACACACGGCTGATACAGCAGACTTTGTGACGTAATATTACATGAATGTCAGTAGTAATATCCGACATATTCAACAACAAAATCAAAGGTTATTGTGCCGCCGGCACCGCGGGGGCACGTACTGTAGCTCCAGAGAGCCAGGGATGAGAGCAAGCGAGCGGTAAAGTGTCAGCTCCGTGCAAAGCAGCGGAACAAAAACGCCGACACATCTCTGACAGTATGATAATAATGCACTTTGCATGTCCAGTCTGATAGTTTGTAGATATGTAGCCTATAGATAAGATATATTTGAATACGTCTGTCTGTCTATTCACATGAGGAGCTCAGTGAGACCTGGCGGATCCCAGTGGGACGTCAGTAGAGTAGATGTCCTTAATGTGGCCACGGACACATTCACTACACACTGCTAAAAGAATGTGGCCATATGTGGCCCAGACCTCCTCTGGATGTGGTCTGAAAGATCCGATCCTCATTGCGTCTTGAGTGCGTCCACACCTGTACTTAAAGCTGTCCACTTGTGACCCGATCACTCATGTTAACACCAGGTCTGAACAGGACCACAGAGCCCCCCTTTACTGAGAAGGCAGCAGATGTATGCATGCATGTGTGTGTGTTAATACGGCATCACTTTTATGTTATTTGATGACGCACAATACTGAATTATGTACCAGCTTTATAAAGAAGTGCTGATCCAAGAATAACAGTACACTCCAGTGTAAACAGATTGCATTTTAATAAGGCTGTTTATTGTGTTATGCGTGGCCAAACCATGCTGAGGACATATTATTATCACTGCTGATGAGAAATGAACACACTATTTAACCTGGAGGCCAAGAACAGTGTGCAATGAATAGAACAGACAGGAGGTGCAAATATGTAAATAAGTCTTATCATATAGTGTTTCTCTCACTAGAAATTCATTTATTCATAAATCCCATTAACTTGCATCAAATCTAAAGCATGATTCTGCTAATATCATACTTATCCGCAAAGATAAGGATGTTCTGTTGGTTCATATTCCACCTCTGCATCCACATCATCGACGCCTTGACTGATGGCCAGCACTTGATCCGCCTGTTCTCTTGGCTCCAGGCCTGAAACGGTGCGTTACGTAGAGAGAGAGAGAGATAACAACGAGAACAGTCTGCCTTTTCTTTGCTCCTGATGTCATCTGAAACAGTTGCTCTCCTCTCCCAAAATATGAGATGACACAACCACCTGAGACTAGACTCGTAGCCACAAAGCATCTTCTTATTATTTCCAATAATATCTCTCACTGCTATTCACAGAGCGCTTCAGATATGTTAAGTGTTCAAATCTCATATTCGTTTGTGCACCGTATCATACATAAATTAGATCGTATCAAATTCTGTTTATGGCTAAAAGACATACATTATTTATGATATTTCTTTCCTGGAAGGATTATGCATGAAAATAGATTGTGTAGTGGAGAGACGTAGCTCCGGGTATATGACTCTTTATCTCATACTTTGCCCCGTGGTGCATCTGGTTGGAGCAGACACAATGTACCACATTCACAGTCCATAAACTCTGCTGGTCTGCTGCAGCGTTTCCTCCTCTCTCGCTTCAGCACAACGGGTATGTAGACGGGTCTATGTTAGGTGTCCTGCTGCCTTATCAGTGAGTCACACACCAACATAGTAACATGCATAAACACACACACACACACACACACACACACATACTGGCACCAGCGCGTGACTCCCAGCAGTTAATGGTTGTACCTGTTTTGGGAACAGATATGGTATCATGGAGTGGCTGATGCATACTTAAAATGAGTACAGCGCATTAACCTTTCCTTTATTTAGCTTCTGTCCCTCAGAGTCAACGAGGTGAGCCGATATCAGATGGGAAACTAGACTGGGAGTGAATGAGAATCAGGATGCAGGCAAATAGAAGTAGATTGGAATGGACAGCAGCTCGGATGAATCATCTTTGGGAAGTGTTTGTGGATGTTTGAACATCCTGTAAGAGAGATACAGTCAGTAAGTTTAAACATTAATCCACTAATTTAGCATCGCACTCCGATAACATTGTCGAACTTACGATGGGCAGTTGGAAAAAGGATCAAAATCGATGCAGCAGAACTAGAGATATCATCTCTTTTTTATTCTATGCATTCCTCTCCCTTGTCTACACCTGGTGCCTACATTACCCGCAATGCAACTCCACTGCTGACAGTTCAGTCGGAGATCAGAGATTCAGATGTGTTATAGTAGTGGCTAATGTAGCCTTGGGCCTCTCACTTCTTTCTTCTTTATAACTCCAACCCCTAGATTTTTTTTCCCAGATTTTCAAACTAGTCTTCATTTATTTACTTCTATATATATAAAGAAATGAATAAATAAATAAATGAATATATATTTATTTATTTATATATATGTATTAAATATTATATATATATTTATTTATTTTTATTTATTTATATATTTATATATATATGTGTATATTATATATACACATATATATATTTATTTTTATTTATTTATTTG
>CAKAOH010029377.1:0-15207 GCA_916701665.1 Sebastiscus tertius | reverse complement strand
TGTCGCTGACTGTCGGTGACTGTCGCTGATGTCGGTGACTGTCGCTGACTGCCGCTGATGTCGCTGACTGTCGGTGACTGTCGCTGACTGTCGGTGACGTCGCTTACGTCGGTGACTGTCGCTGACTGTCGGTGACTGTCGCTGATGTCGGTGACTGCCGCTGATGTCGCTGACTGTCGCTGATGTCGGTGACTGTCGCTGACTGCCGCTGATGTCGCTGACTGTCGCTGACTGTCGGTGACTGTCGCTGATGTCGGTGACTGTCGCTGACTGCCGCTGATGTCGCTGACTGTCGCTGACTGTCGGTGACTGTCGCTGACTGTCGGTGACGTCGCTGACTGTCGCTGATGTCGCTGACTGTCGCTGACTGTCGGTGACTGTCGCTGACGTCACCGCGGTCCACATGTAGAGTTGTGACATCAGAGACCATCCTCAGATGTCATCAGTCTTGTCAGCAGTATATAGAAATAATCATTAGTAAATAATTGAGTGATGTAGCATCCTAACAGCCTTCTGGTTCTGTCATCGTCATCATCATCGTAGTTTTTATCAGTCCTGTTTGTTCCTCCAGGTAAACATCATTAATTAATATCTGCCTCCTGACCTTTGTTTACTGCGTCTCGCCGTGTCCTCGATGAGCGTCTGCTGATCAATTTCAAGTCAATGAGCCGTAATGATGAGAAATCTGCGGCCTGTGACTCGACGCCTTTAACCTGACTATAATTATTATTATTATTATTATAATCATGATGGTAATTATGAATGGACATGCTCACATGTCATCACTCTGTCTCACAGACAGACAGACAGAGGGATGTGATGGAGGGATGTGATGGAGGGATGTGATGGAGGGATGTGATGGAGGGATGTGATGGAGGAGTGCCAGCAGCTGCTTGGACAGCAAATAATTTGCAGAGCTACAGATTTCTAGGCTGCCTGTCACTGTGTGTGTGTGTGTGTGTGTGTGTGTGTGTGTGTGTGTGTGTGTGAGAGAGAGAGAGAGAATGTGCACGTGAGACATACCGTGTGTGTTTAGGTGTGTAGGAATGTTGTTTGTGTGTCAAACACACACACGTGTCTCCATGCTCGTCTATTTTGCAGACTTGAACAGCGTCATATATGCTGACGTGTGTGCGTGCGTGCGTGCGTGCGTGCGTGCGTGTGTGCAGTTATTTTCATCCCTCTATTTAAAATGTGCTTTGGGATGCAGAAGCTCAGGAAGTGAAGTGTCGTCTCACTTTTCCTCCAGCGAGCTTCAGCTCTCCGTCCTGCTACCCTACTACCACTACCTCCCATGATGCATCACTCACTCCTCCCTCACACACTGACTGGTCCGTCTGAGAAGGGACTCCTAAAGATGAACGTCTACTCGACTCAGAGCGGTTAGAAGCAGTTTTCAGGTTGTGTCATTTGAAGAAGTTTTAGAGTCTGAAGACGTGAACCTACATGACGTCAGTGTTAGTTAGTGGTATAACTTTAGTAAAAGAGTGAAACATGAATCCCAGATCATCACTTTGTGTTCACTGTTGGAGTGAAACGACGTCTGCCGTGAACCAACCTCTTATCTCCAGAAGTTATGGTGTGTTTTTCTATCACACTCTGCCGGTGTTCCCGGCTGACAGCAGCAGCGTCTCTTCAGTGCCGACGTCTCGCTGCAGCAGCAGGTGAAATAATAAAACCTCTCAGATCTCCTCCTCACATCAATATCTCTCTAAAATAACAACCTCAACTCTCCGGTTGACCCACTGCAACCCGGCGACCGCCGACGCCGTCACCGACACGAGAGGAACAACCAGACAGAAGCCCGTCAGAGTAGAACAGTGACAGGTGAGGGTGAAGGTGAGTCCCTGGAGACTCTCTCAGGTGTTTTCATCTCCCAGCAGAACGGCGTGGTGACGTGGAGGACGTCGTTCACACCTTTATACCCGTTTGGGTTTAAATGAAGACGCTCCGACATGTTCAAGACAAACTGAGCTGTTTTTAGCTTTGATTACGGAACTCCGCCTCCAAAGAGCTAAAACATCAGAGACACGGTGGCGAGCTGCTCCAATCAGTAACCTCCAGCTCTGAGAAGGGCGGCGCCTTCGCGGGTGGAACCAATCACGTGCAGGAAACCACACATCATGATTTACATCAACACACCTCTACGAGAGCATGTTAGCCAGGTGGAGACGTTGGCGGCGGCGGCGGCGGCGGCGGCAGCCGTGACATAAAGCAATGATTGATTGTAACCCTCCGTGCCTCTCGCCCTCAGGTACATCCACGCCCTCTACCTGGGCGCCCAGAGCCGTTGGCACAGCAGCGGGCCCCTCCGCCACTTCCACTGGCGGCTGATGTTTGAGAGCGCTGACATCACCATGCTGCGCCTCCTGGAGGCCTTCCTGAAGTCAGCGCCGCAGCTCGTCCTCCAGCTGAGCATCATGATCCACGGAAACGCCGTCCTGCCTCTGCAAGGTGAGCGACACGCACTTCCTGCTTCATCAGTGAGCGCAGTTAGTCAAGGTTGATTGACGGATTGTCTCTGATTGATATGAAAACGCCGCACTCACCAAGTTTATCACCGCCATGATGAAGTCAGACTGAGGAAGAAGAGTTGATCATTAAACAACTTTAACACAGTCAACTTTCTCAGTACAATCACCTCCAACTAAGAACCTTTAGAGGAACCAAGAACCTTTAGAGAACCTTTAGAGAACCTTTAGAGGAACTAAGAACCTTTAGAGGAACCAAGAACCTTTAGAGAACCTTTAGAGAACCTTTAGAGGAACTAAGAACCTTTAGAGGAACCAAGAACCTTTAGAGAACCTTTAGAGAACCTTTAGAGGAACTAAGAACCTTTAGAGAACCTTTAGAGGAACTAAGAACCTTTAGAGGAACCAAGAACCTTTAGAGAGCCTTTAGAGGAACTAAGAACCGTTAGAGAACCTTTAGAGGAACTAAGAACCTTTAGAGGAACCAAGAACCTTTAGAGAACCTTTAGAGGAACTAAGAACCGTTAGAGAACCTTTAGAGGAACTAAGAACCTTTAGAGGAACCAAGAACCTTTAGAGAACCTTTAGAGGAACTAAGAACCTTTAGAGAACCTTCAGAAGAACTAAGAACCTTTAGAGAACCTTTAGAGGAACTGAGAACCTTTAGAGGAACTCATTGCGCTGCAGGTACCAGGGTCTAAATTAAGTTCCAGGAACTAAAGTTACCAGGAACTTTTGGTGAAAACCCGACTAATGTTTTTATTACTGATGAAAACTCTGAAAATAAAATCCAAGTTGTAATAAAACAAAATTATTCTTTAAGAAAACTGACAGTTATTTTATTGGATTTTATCAGCTGTAAGTTATTATTGTTGTGCGTGCGTGAGTGCGTGCGTGCGTGCGTGCATGCGTGCGCGAGTGCGTGCGTGCGTGCATGCGTGCGCGAGTGCGTGCGTGCGTGCGTGCGTGAGGACAGATATCAGTAGGAGAGTCGATGCTTTATTCATGCACCTCTTACAAGAAGCAGATCGGCCTTTGATGAATAAAACAAAACTCTCCCTTGGACACAGATACACACACACACACACACACACACACACACACACACACACAGAGGTGAAGTGTCAGACACATATTTGAATTGTAGGAAACACATGAAAGCTACAAAAACACACCCGTGACCAACAGAACAGCTCAGAGACTGAAGATGGGCATCACTAGTCAGCCTCCCTGTATAGTAGATACAGTATATATACCGTATATACTGTGTATGTATACAGTGTAGATATACTGTATCTCCAGTCTAGACCGTATAGACCGTATAGATACCGTATAGACCGTATGTATACGGTCTATACGGTATCTATCTAACAGCGACCACATGGACCTAAACCACTGTGAGTGGTCTTCAAAGCAGGAAGTGGTTTCCAGCAGCAGTAATCAGTTCTGTAAATATCTTCTTCAAGGTTCTACATGAGAGGAATATCATTAAGATCTCCTGATAAAAATAAAAACCCAGGATGATCTACATGACATTAAGATGCAGCAGTGAGTTCGGCTCCGTCTCGGCTCTCAGCGTGATTCACAGCTAATCTGAGACAAGACCGCATGATTAACACACATGAATGTTTAATGGGTTTAAACTGCGCTCTGGGCGCCGCGCTGCGCCGCACGTTACGCCTCGCGGTTTACGTGTGCGGGCTGATGATGATCTGACTTCAGTCCAAGCTGGTTCAGGTCCACTCTAAAGGTGCTACGTTAGCATTTTAGCATCGTCAGCTGGTTGACAGACAGGTAACAGAAGTCAGTTTCATGTTGAAAGAGTTTATTGAAAGAAAAGGATAGCCCCTTGAGATGCATCATCTCATCCCATACAGACAACTCTCCCACCCTGAGCCCGGCCCGCTGCCATGACACACAACGAGTTAAAAACATGAGCAGGTTGTTTTTAGATGAGAAAATAAAGATGTCCTGAACCATGTTGTTCAGTTGCTTCTGAGACCTTAACAAATACCACCCACAGTTGGTACTGGCCATTCAATCTGATGTTCATGATCCCCAGAGGATGATCCTTTTTGTTTTTAGTGATCCATCAATCTTTCCTTTATCAACTATATAAGTTGAATTTATTATTATTACCACAATCACAATACATTTAAATAAAAGATATTTCATAAGAGAATAAACAGATTGTCTTTCTCCCCAGAGGATGAACCTTCTTCTCTGAGTAACTCAGATAATTATATTAGCCAATATTCAACAACACAACACGACCTCCTCTCCACGCCAGACAGGTAGAGCCCGAGCAACACGACCTCCTCTCCGCGCCAGACAGGTAGAGCCCGAGCAACACGACCTCCTCTCCGCGCCAGACAGGTAGAGCCAGAGCAACACGACCTCCTCTCCGCGCCAGACAGGTAGAGCCAGAGCAACACGACCTCCTCTCCACGCCAGACAGGTAGAGCCCGAGCAACACGACTTCCTCTCCGCGCCAGACAGGTAGAGCCAGAGCAACACGACCTCCTCTCACCCCTCACGTATTGAAAAGCTCAGGAAACATGACCTTGATCCAGAAACAAAATGAAGTCGCTTATTCGCCGTGTAGTTTTGGCGTTCTGTGTGAAAGTATTCATGACACACCCCCAGTGTGTAAAGGCCTCAACATTTGATCGAAAAATCACAACTCAAGGTCAACTCAAGGTCAACTCAAGGTCGGCAGATGGAGTTCAGTTAGTTGTCACGGTTAAAAGCTCTGGGAGAAACCCGTAAGAGGACCCTAAGTTGTTTACTTTGATTTAAGGTGTCGTGTGTCTCCCTCCCTCTCTTCCTCCTCCTCTTCCTTTTCCTCCCTCCCTTCCTCTTCCTCTTCCTGTTCCTCTTTCTCCTCCTCTTCCTTTTCCTACCTCCCTTCCTCTTCCTCTTCCTCTTCCTCTTTATCTTCCTCCTCCTCTTCCTCCTCCTCTTTCTCTTTCTCCTCCTCTTCCTTTTCCTCCCTCCCTTCCTCTTCCTCTTCCTGTTCCTCTTTCTCCTCCTCTTCCTCTCTCTCTCTCTGGTGGTCTCTGCAGGTCTCTCGGCCTCTGCCTCCCTGGTCTCTCTGGCCTGGATGATCGCCTCCTACCAGAAGGTTTTGCGGGACTCCCGCGACGACAAGCTGCCGATGTCCTACAAGGCCGTGATCACCCAGATGCTGTGGCACTTCTTCACCATCGGGGCGAGGACCGTGGCCTTCGCCCTCTTCGCCTCCGTCTTCCAGCTCTACTTCGGCATCTTCATCGTCAGCCACTGGTGCGTCAACACGTGACCTGAAGCAGAGCGTCGTGGTCCAGAGTCGCGGTCCACAATGAGAAGCTTATTTGACTGTTTACAAAATGATGAATTATGGCGGCTTTTTTAACCCTTTGAGACGAGATCCCGAGAGGCTCTAGTCCAGGGGTCAGGGGTCAGGGGTCAGGGGTCAGCAACCTTTACTATCTAAAGATCACAAAATCTGTCTGGAACCATAATACATGTGATCATTGTGATGAAGGTAACACAGTTTATAGTCACCTTAGGGACTGTACTCGTGACCTCAACCATTAGAAGTTATGATCTAGAGCAGGGGTCAGCAACCTTTACTATCTAAAGAGCAGAGAAAAAGGAAAACATCTGTCTGGAGCCACAAAACAGTTCATAGTCTAAGTATATAGGATATCAGTCTAATGCAGTGAAGGCCAAAGAGACAATGTACTACGGAGTGTTAGGACCACACTGAGGGAAACACATCTGAGATTTACACAATAAAGTCACAATATTACGAGAAAAAAACTACATAACTTTACGATAAATAAAGTCAGAAGTTTACGAGAAATAAAGTCGTAATATTAGGAGAATAAAGTCATAAGTTCTAAACTATAAACTGTGCTACCTTCATCACAATGATCAAATGTTTTGCGGCTCCAGACAGGTTTTGGTGAGTTAGTGAACCCCGTTGCGTTCAGGTTACGGCCTGTGAGATGTGTGCGGTGTATTATCTGGTATTGGATCAGTTGTAAATTGATAATCGATTTCTGGTCATTTGAAAGGTAGATTGGCAGATTTGTGTCCAGAAGTTGTTGATCCGGTTTGATATTGAGGTTTTTTTTCCCATTTTTCTATTGGTAGAGATAATGTGGAATCTGAGTTGTTTCGGGGTATTTGCTTCGGTGGCGATATCTTCTATTAATGGGGATGATCTGAGGGGGTTATTGATAGATTATTGATAGAGTTCCTTATTGTATTTACTGTTAATATTGTTATATTTGTCATTTAACTGTTCAAAGGATGATAGCGAGTTATTTGTGAAGCGATGATGAAGGTGTGTCCCATTTTTTGCATTTTATTGGTTATTGGTTGTTAATCCTGAGATCCTGAGGTTAACGTGCACGGACTGAGTGTGATATTTATTTATTTGCTCTTCATTACTGTTATTGTTTATTGTCTTTCAGGTGCGTCATGACCTTCTGGATCATCCAAGGTGAGACCGACTTCTGCATGTCCAAGTGGGAGGAGATCATCTACAACATGGTGGTGGGAATCATCTACATCTTCTGCTGGTTCAACGTGAAGGAGGGCCCCAGCCGCTTCCGTATGACCGTCTACTACTCGGTGACGCTGGCCGAGAACGTGGCGCTGACCGCCGCCTGGTACACCTACCGCGGCCCGCACACCTCCGACTCCTACGCCCTGGTGGTGGTGTGCCTGGTGGCCTGCAGCTTCGCCCTGGGAACCTTCTTCATGTTGGTGTACTACTGCTGGCTGCACCCCGACGGGCCCGTTCTGGGCTCGCAGTGGGGAGGGTGCGTGGACGAGGGCGCGGTGGGTGCGGGAGGCGTAGCGGGAGTGATCGATGCTTGCCTCACCCCGTCCCAAGGGTCCCAAACAGACATGGTGATCACCAGCCCTCCGAGGACGCTCCCCAGGACTAAGGACACGGGGGAGCCGGTTCCCGGAGAGCGGGACAAGGACAGGGACAGGGACAGTTGCCTGCCCGTCTTCCAGGTGCGTCCCTCCCCTTCATCCTCTCCTGCGCTCCTTCACAGGACCTCCTCCTCATCTCGGGCACAGGAGGGCCCCGTGATCCGGATCGACCTCCCGAGGAAGCGATACCCGGCCTGGGATGCGCACTTTATCGATCGGCGCCTCCGCAAGACCATTCTGCTCCTGGAGACCACGTCGACCGTCAGCCCCAGGATACAGTACCGGAGTAGCATGATGGGCAGCAAAGAGGTCTTAGAGTACGAGACGACTGTCTAAGCCAACAGGGGCTCTTAAACTTGTGCGGTGCATTCTGGGACCGAGGCTCAGCCTGAGATCAGTTCTCATCCCAGGACTACCTACGCCAGGAGAAGCATGGAAAGGAGTTTCAGGCAACTCTTTTTAAAAAAAAAAAGAAAAAAAAGAGGTTGTCAAGACTTGATTGTAAAATGTGAAGCGCAATCTGGGACCAAAGCTCTCCCCTTAGGGCGAAGTCCGGGAGTACGTAGCATGAATGAGCCGTGGGAAGTAAACGGAGTACCACTGATACGGGATCATCTCCGTCTTTTCTAAAAGCTTGGAGGTGAGGAATTTAATCTCTCATCCTGGGACCAAGGAGTGTTAGATCTAGTTTCATCCTGCATGGTCAGAACAAGAAGTCAAAGGATTCGGGAGCAATGAGGTTGCATTGAGTTTGAGATAATTGAGAATCCGTCTGCTGCATGAACTTGAGCCTCGGACCCCGGAGACTCAACGGAGACTTACCGGGGAAATACCAGAGTTTGTACGGGACATGCAGTCGTTAGGCTCTGACCGAGAGCGGAGACTCACTGGCTGATAAATATCACATCGAGGTTAAGTAAGAGATAATGCACAGCTAGTTGGTCATTGTTGTGAAAGAAACCCCGACAGAGCGATGCTGCACCCCGACGCTCTTCAGAGCGATGCCGCACGGTTTCTTTCGCAACAATGACACGCTAGCTGAACATTATCCCGCTTCTTACACGACTACTGACTGAAGAAATCAATAATCTGACACAAAAAGAACTGCACCCATAGCAACGGTCTGTTATACGTAGCAACGGTCTGTTATACGTAGCAACGGTCTGCTATACGTAGCAACGGTCTGTTATACGTAGCAGCGGTCTGTTATACATAGCAGCGGTCTGTTATACGTAGCAGCGGTCTGTTATACGTAGTAACGGTCTGTTATACATAGCAACGGTCTGTTATACGTAGCAGCGGTCTGTTATACATAGCAGCGGTCTGTTATACGTAGCAGCGGTCTGTTATACGTAGCAGCGGTCTGTTATACGTAGCAACGGTCTGTTATACGTAGCAGCGGTCTGCTATACGTAGCAAGGCTCTGTTATAAAGAAATAACAGACCGTAGAACGCCGTGATTGACGAATCAGAATGGAGTATTCAACACAGCCGTGTAATAAAACAGGTTAAATATGTTGTTCCAACAGCACTTACATATTTCAGTAAAGCGGGACGTACTGTAACTACGGGCCGAAACATCCCAGGAATGTGAATGAAACAACGTCCTTCTATAATGTTCATGTCTCACTTTTCAGCCCCATTTAGCCCAGTTTTAAACAAGACGTCTAGATTTTGTTTTTCCTCCAAATTTGCTGCTAATTGAGTTAGTTTCATATTATAAAAACAAAAGCAGTGACTTTGCAGAGTATACAGACGGTAGAATAGAGTTCTGTTCTAGGATGGCAGATAGCTTTCAATGGCTGCATGTCCCTCACAAACCGTGCTTTAAGCGTTAAACTGTCCGTGGTGTCTAAAGAGACGTGGAGTCTCATACGTTGGGCTCCAGTCTCCTGATAGGACGAGGACCCATCAGATGTAGGCTCACGAGTCCAGATGGTTTCTGAGATGTTAGCCTGAGATACAAGTGATAACCATCCATATGTGATAGAAACACAGCCATAGCAGAAGTCCCACCGTTTACATCCCAGCTGCTCCGTCACCCCCCCCACCCTGAGAAAGGACCGGATGTCAGGGTGTAAAAGTGGACGTCTTCTGCGATGGCTGCCACCATGTGGCTACGCTGTAACTCACCACAAACAGGCCTGTGATGTACAGTCCAATCAATACAGATGTCAGATATAAGCTATTATAATAAGCTGTAGTTAGTCGGTGATGAATGAAGAAGCTTCATTTACCCGTCAGAGTCTAAATGTCGTCCACTTTTCTTGGAGTTCATACGATGTAAAAGGAGATCATCAACAACCTCATTATGCTACGGAAACATTTGCCAGTGTTTGGTTTTTAGAGAGAACAGAGAAGTGTCTCGGAGGGTGTTTTCACATCGGGTCCGGTTGATCCGTACGGTGCCCGAGTCCACTACGTCATCGTCCACGTGTGTTTGTTTATGTTGAGATCAGCTGTTCTAGCGGCGGTCATCGTAAAACACGTCATTCAAACTGGGCAGAAACTGAATCAAACTCACCAACACCGTCATCGTTAGTCTTTCCAAGAATCACCAACTCTGGTTTGGTCTAAATAAACTCTGATTTCACCCAGTTTAATGTGAAAATACATCGACTCTACACTCTGTTCCCCCCCGCTGTCTCTCTCTCTGCCGCTGAGCGTCTCTCGTTCTTCTTGACCGAGGTAGACCATTAAATCAGCTGAATAAAATAACAAACATCGCCTACTATTGTCTATAATGATGCCTTCAGATGAAACTGGTGAGCTGGCGTTTCCAACACGGGAAGTCGTGTACACGATGTGCTCGACGTTCAAGTGGTTAAGTGTTGAGAACAGCGCTGCTCAGCAACGACAATATTAACGTTACTGTCGGCGTCTAGAAGCCACAGAGGCTAACAAGCTAGCAAGCAGGTAATATAAAGCAGTAAATGTAAAGACATAATGACGGAGGAGAAAGATGAGGCCGTTGGGAATATCAACATTTTCATCAGACGGATTATAAAATTAACAAGAAAAACAATAATCC
Organism: Sebastiscus tertius; assembly: GCA_916701665.1. Lineage (NCBI taxonomy): Eukaryota > Metazoa > Chordata > Actinopteri > Perciformes > Sebastidae > Sebastiscus > Sebastiscus tertius. The sequence goes on along the minus strand of CAKAOH010029377.1, from coordinate 4,770 downwards.
ACCATAATTTAAGGAACCTCTCGCCTGTCCTTTCTAAGCTACTCGCTAACTGCTAACGTTACTACACGTTTAATAGCGGTCCGCTTCCGTGTTTCGGTACGGTCGGCTTTTCACACCTGATGAGAACCGTACCCGAGTTCACATGATCCGTACTCCAGACCACTTTGTCAGGTGGACTCCAGTACGGATCGACGCACCGTGCCCGAGTACGGTACGGAGCGTTCACACTCATCAAACCAACTGGGCTTTGGGGGCCAGTGTACTCGGATCCGGGCCCGGGTCCCCGATGTGAAAGCACCCTAAATCATGTCGACAGACCTTAAAGAAACAGTTTGTTGGACTGTGAGAACACATCCAGGAAGCGGTTAATTGTAGCAGGATTGTTTCTGCCCGCTAGCGAGGAGTCAGCAGAAGCTGCTGCGTCTTGTTACCGAATGGATGTTCGACGGGTTTGGACTTTTTGAAAGACGATGTTTACAAAATGAAACCATGTGCAGGCCTTCAGAGGAGACGGTCAGGTCCGGACCGGTGAATGACATCATCGGTCGACTGACGGGAACATTGAAATCGTCTTTGCTCCTTTATGAACTGCTCTCGTGACGCCCTGAAGCACGGAGCTACAACTTGAACTAATACAGCGGAGCCGATCGGCGAACAGCTTCAGAGGTGGAGGTCTGAAGGCAGCAGCTACCAGGTGTGAATGTTACTATCAATTAGAAGCAGCTGGGTGCTGAGAGAGTCCAGCGTGGTCGGCATCAGTACCTGAAGGAAGGAAACACACCTTCTGTCCTCTCTCATATCACACAGCAGGTTTCTCTCTTTGAAGACTTTTTTTAGGTTAGTCTGTGCATTTAAAGGTGACTTGTGATTTCTTCTGAAGCGGGAGTTCTTTACGTCCGTCCCAGAAACATTTAAACCAATGTTGTGATTGTTTTAGATAAAGGCAGCAGACGATGTTAGCATTTTTAAAGATGCACTTACCAACATTACCTACCCCTCTGTGACCCTGACGCAACTCAAACATCATGTTCATCAAAACACGTCTGAAGATGCGTTTCAGACCCTGTGTAGTGATAAAAGCTCCCAGTTCATGAGACAGTTTAACTGCGTTTCTTTAACCTCAGTAGCTGTAATGCCAAGATTCTTACATTACAAACCAACAAGCATTTAGAAGATGCCGATGTTCAGGGGTCACCGGTTCATGGTTGACTGACACGAGCACAAAAAAACTAAATATTACGGCACAGTAAAAAGTCATATTAAACTGTTATGAACTCAAAGATATTTAGATTCTAGTTTTGACAAAGCAGGACAAACAACAAAGACATCTCAACTTTAGTTTTTGGTACCTCCCTTCCCCTTTTCAAGCTGGTGCAGGCTGTTGTATTAACATCAAACTGTTTATAGTGTAAAAACTGAGAACATACTCAAAAAGTGTTTCATCCAGAGAAAGCTGTTCAACGTGTATGAACCTGTTCACCATCTCCACCCTGACGGACAATAAGGAGAAGACATTTACTGCTGATCGGAGCGATGTACTGACATTTTCAGAATCTAAACAGTTCCCTCCCGCTGCCACCCGGTGCCGACACCGACGTGTTTGTTGTCGCAGTATCCAGAACGGGTTAAATAATCACCTTTATGCTGATGATGCATGTGTTTATTCTGAGGTGTCGAAGGGACTCCCAGGAGGAGTATTTCAAGTGAGAACGGTTTATATACTTGTCTTTCAACAATGCATTCACATAGGAAATATCAGGGCCGAATCATCCCCGGCTGACGGCAGAATATCCGACCTGTTCTCACTCCCAACTGGTCAAATACTGACGCCTGGTCAGTGCCCCTCGGTGTCTGATACCGTCGCACCAAGGAACCTTTGAGCATCTGTATGAGACGCACCGGGCTTTCAACTAACTCCAATATAATCCCCCCGTTCGCTGTTTGTGTCCGGTGTGAAACCAAGTCAACGTTGACTTATTTTACCTTAGTTGTGTTACGTAACTTAATACGTAACTAACGGCAGTTATGTAACAATCATGCTTATTTTAACCCTAACCCACGACCTTTTCCTAAACCTAACCAAGTAGTTTTGTTGCAGTAAAGCCTAAAAAGTAAACTGTATGCACTGTAATGAGCGGAAACTTGCACGCTGTACCTGACACGTCCAAAACTAACACTAGAGGGGAACCTAGAGCGCCGTAGTTAGAAGCGTAGGGTCACTGAGCAAGCGGCGGTATTTGACCATGAAGACAATGAAGCACTGCTGGGTCCTTGTGGTCATCACATCCAGGTGTTCTTTGGATCCTTCAGGTGTATTGTGCTCATTCAGTCTTGTGAAGGGCTCATTGGATGGGTGGAATATGATCTAAAAAATGTACAAAATGCAAGTCTCCCTCAGAAATAATCCAAGACACACTGTAGAGTGATTTGACACGTTGGGGGTGAGGATGGTTTGGAATATCCTGCTTGAGAACTAAAAACTGAACATGGCGACAGACGAGGACGCTACTCAACGGTTAACGTTCTATTAGTTTGTCCTCAGAACCTTCTGCCGTCGTTGCCGCCAACACCGGTCACGTTTCTAGTTGCGTCTTGCAGATCAGTTGCAGATGGTTTGAACAATCAACGCTCTGAAGCGTGGCCATCATGCACTCACACACATTCATTGTTAACAACAAGTATATAACCGACCCTCACAAGGTTTGTGGTCGTATTCCCTGTGAAGACACAAATGTCCATATAAGCTCTCTTTGGATTTACAGGTGTCTCCTCTGCAGAGAAAATGTAATTTTATCTCTGGTGGGTCAAACGGGAGAAATCAGGAACACAGATTAGAGCTGAATATCGGTCGTAGTAGTCGTATTATCCTGGCGGTGTTGTGTCCTACCTGAACTTGTGGATGTTGGTACGGCGGTGGAAGTCACTGCGATGTTAATGGTGCTGAAAACAACGACTCTATGATCATGTACGAACATGATGATGTACAGATAATTCATGTGTCAACCACCCGATCGTGGGCCGAGGGCGAGGCGTCGCTCTCTCTGATCAGGTCATGAATCCGTCCGTTGTCGTTGAGGTAAAATAAAAGTGGTGCGCTGGTTATATATCGACTTGAACAAAAACATGTTAAAAGAGTTTAAAAACTCAAATCATCTGTTATTAATTGATGCAAGTATTTCTGTTTATTTATTTTTGTATTTGTTTTATATCTATTTATCTATTGTTTACTCACTCGGTGGCCATGTCTTTGGTATGACTCTTATATTAAGATGTAAAAACTGAAAATAGATCTTTTTTTTTACTCATTCTATATATATCTGTATATACCAGATTGGCGCTATACTAGGACGTGTGTGTGTGAGTATGTGTGCTTTGGTTCGTATGTATGTATTGTATGTACAGTACGTATGTGAGGATGTGCTCTGAGTTCTTTTGATAATGCTGCTTAAACATCCTCCGAGTGAACGAGCAGAAAAATAAACCAGTGGTGAAAAATATCTACGACGCTGTTAAAAAAGAGCTCGCCAAGCTGTGCTGATAACTGTAGATGGGAACAAAACTGTAGTAAACATGGCTGAACAGCCGTCAAAATACACCGCTGTCTGTGTGTTCTGTTACCGCGTGAGAGGGAGAACGTTACTAGTTCTACTAGTTCTACTAGTTCTACTCGCATGTTGTACTTAAAGGTTCTCTATCTGATGTCCATGGCACTAATATAGCAGCAAACAACTGAGTTTCTCCTTGCTTTGTTTACATCGCCGGGCCGGCCGCACATGCACACACATGCTCACACATGCTCACATGCATGTTAGTGCACGTGAGCATGTGAGCATGCCCTGCTGGCTAGCTCACGGCCGCCACTCTGCCCGGCTCCCGTACGGCGGTTACAGCTGAAACACCTTTACCAAAGAAAACACCAGTTTTCATTATCGCCGTTTTCTTCCGTTTCTTCTTGTAAATTTACAATTTTATAATCCTGCAAATTTGTGATGTTTTTTTTTTTGTAAATTTGCCACTTTAATATCAGAAAATATAATTTATTTTTCTGATATTAAAGTATGACTTTATAATCCCGTAAATTTGTGTTTGTTTCTCGTAAATGTGCTGCTTTAATCTCAGAGGATATCTGAGGACTTTTCCTCGTAAATATCCGTTTTTATAATCCCTAATGGCCGTAAGAACACTCCGTCACAGCTTCACCACTTTTAATGAATAATTATTTACATTTTGTTTTAGTTTGAGGAAACAGTTTATCTTGAATCGTCAGTTTATTTTGAAAGGTTCTAAATGGTCCAGAACCCGGGAGCCTCATCAGCAGAACACTGCACCGCAGTAGAGTTTAGATTCAGCCTCCGTCAGCTCCACCGGAGAGAACCCGATTCTGACTGGCTGTTTCTCACCGACCGCGCGAAGCCGGAGTGAGGCGGAGCTGAAACTGAAGCTGGAGCTCCACCAACCCTCTCCTCCGCTTCTCTTCTCCTCCTCTCTTCCTCTCCTCCGCTTCTCTTCTCCTCCTCTCCTCCTCTCCTCTTCTCCTCCTCCTCTCCTCCTCTCTTCCTCTCCTCCACTTCTCTTCTCCTCCTCTCCTCCTCTCCTCCGCTTCTCTTCTCCTCCTCTCCTCCTCCTCTCCTCTCCTCCTCTCCTCCGCTTCTCTTCTCCTCCTCTCCTCCTCCTCTCCTCTCCTCCTCTCCTCCACTTCTCTCCTCCTCCTCTCCTCCTCTCTTCCTCTCCTCCACTTCTCTTCTCCTCCTCTCCTCCTCTCCTCCTCTC
>CAKAOH010029376.1:0-12060 GCA_916701665.1 Sebastiscus tertius | reverse complement strand
GAATATAAAAGAAAATTTTTTCTTAAGATATCATACGAATCGATACGTTGAACAGTATATATTGTTTTTCACATTATTTTTTTGTTTGATTTGTATTTAAGGCATTTTAAATCTTCCATACTCTCTCAAGTTTATTTGTTAAAAAAAACATTCTTTTCTGTCATTCTCTGTGTTTTCCCCATTCATCATGTCTTTTCAGTTGCACAGTAACCCTTGTCTACCCTGGGTATGACACATCTCCCTGGTTCAGGTGTTCAGGTGCCAGAGCTCTGTGCAGGCTGTCCAGTTCATTACGCTCCGTTGTCTCTCCTCCTCTCCTCTCTTATCCTCTGCTGCACTTAAGCCACGGTCTAACCTCATTGTTCCTCTTCTCTGCCTGACTGTCTCCCCACCGAGGTCTGCTGAGGATACGTTCTGTCCTCACTTCACCCATCTGTCTTTCACCGTCTGTCTCCTCCCTCTGCATCGCTGTCTGAGGTCTCCTGCCATTTAGTGCTCATCTGTATTCTCACCCTCTCATCCCGCTTCCTGTCTCCTACATGACTGAGTGTGCACTGGCTTTTGTTCAAAGGCTTATTCAATTCATTTGTTTCCCCCTGTATCCCTTCATCCATTAAATAATATCCATCCCACCTGGGTCGCCAACCTCAACCTCCTTCCCCCTTTTTGTCTCTCTTTCTCTTTTTTCCTCCCTCTCTTCCCCACTTCTCTTCTTTTATTTGAAAATATAATGACTAGCCGCTTCCATTAGTTTCTTTTTGGTGACCTTCTTCACTCATGAGTAACCAAGGAATAGGCAAGACCTCTTATGGTCTGCAAGTTAAGCTCAAACTTCCCTTTTCCTGTCCGTGTAGCCACAGTGGTCTGTGTGATGTCAATTTAAGAATCTACCCATGTATGCAAGGACTTTATGTGCAGACTGCACGTGTGAACGCGAAAACCCCAAACAGTACAGCAAGCACGTCCATGTTGTTTGCATCTGTGTCTGCTTTGGAGTTCATTAGGGCTATTTTCTTGATACATTTAAAGTCTTTAAAGTCTGCATTTTATGGCAAAATACATCATAACTGGTTGGCAATGTCTGTCCCATCTCAAAGGCTCCTCCAAATGTGTTTTTCTGAAGTGATAAGAGACACCCGGTGTCTTTTATGGCCCTCAGTTTCTCAAAATATCATATGGCCTTGTCTGATTTGCTCTGTGTTTGGCTGCAGGCTATGATGTTCACTTAAACTTCCACCGAAATCAGTTTTCAAGGCTCAAATTAGGCTGTGCGGTTGCTAAAACATGCTTTGTTTTTTACTACTTCAAATAGGTAGTTCAGAGGTTTCAAGTTGTGGCGAGTGAGCAACATCATCCAAACACTCCTCATAGTTTGAAGATTAGTCCAGTTTGTATGAGACCAGGCGCCGATGTTTCTCAGTGGGGGATTTAGACTTAAGTCTTGATGGAAAAACTGAGATGTCTGGAACTGTGAGGCAGTTTAATACAGATGGAGACATCAGCTATGACCCCTCTACTTATTTCATTACAAAGGAAATTAAAGCATTTCATAGTATAGTGTGGAGAAACTTGGTTTAATTAAACTTAATGTCAATTTGGTGAAATTAGCATTTTTAAAACTGTGCATCAGAATCTGAATAAGCTGAATGCTGTTGTAATACACTCATTTTGGCCACAATCATCGTACTTGAAAAAAAAACTTTTCTTTCTTTGAAAAAATAACTCTTAGTTTTGGTTTTATCACATTAAAGTGGCAATAGGCAGTATATTTTTGGCATCATATGGCAAAAATTCCATAATAACCTTTCAGCATATTGTAATTCAAGTGTTCTGAGAGATAACTAGACTTCTACACCTCATCATGGCTCTGTTTTCAGGCTTTAAAAAACCTACTTGCCGTTCCTCAGATCAGCTCTTACTGCTCGTTTTCCTCCAGTCTTTGAAATCTTGCAGATGCCGTTAGGAGCACTGGAGGACACAGAGGCACATGATTTTTTTCAGGTTACCTGTTTCATGTACTACTGTCACGATATAGCGAGCGTTTTATAAAAATAACTTTTTTTAAATCATGTTTGCTCCAATCTCGCCTACTTCAGCTTTAAGGACGTTATATTGGCTTACGTCAATTTTTTAATTCCCTGGAAGGTAGTCTCTCATAGCCAGACCTATCTCCACTGTGCTGTTTGAGCGCTAAAGAAAGGTCTGGCTCCACACATTATTATTCTGGTATACAGCATAAAAAACGCCCTGGCTTGTTTGTATTTCTTTAAACCAATCACAATCATCTCAGGCGGCGCCGAGCACAGGATGCAGCGACGGTGCCGTTGCAAAATAGATAGTGCAGATAGCGTAAGGGAATGAGAATGCCGAGTGAGACATGTGGCCAATGGCAGTCTTATACCCACAGTCTACATCCAGTGAGTCAGACTGCTGGAAGTCAAGTCAATTTTATATTTATAGCCCAATATCACAAATGACAAATTTGCCTCTGGGAGCTTTACGATCTGTACAGGATACAACACCCTCTGTCCTTTACAGTACGACCCTCTCATCGGATGAGGAAAAACGTAACAAAAAAAAAACCTGGAAGCTTTCTCTAAATAACCTCTAAATGCCCCAACTTTAACCATGAGTTCACCAAAAGTCTTAACCTTAACCCTAAGGTAAATGCTTATCCTTGTGGGGACTTGATTTTTGTCCCCCACACAGTGTATGAACAGATTTCTATCCACACATTATCATTAATACAATTTCTTTTTCTCTGTCCCAGACGACAGAGAGCACAATTTGACACCTCCTCATGTCCTGGGAGACAGAGAGCAAGAAGCAGAGGGCGCAAAGGCGCGAGGCAGAGAAAACAGTCAGACGGGAAAGCAGAGCGACTAACGCAGCAGACAGAGAGACAGTCAGAGTCAGAGCTGCAGACAACTTCGCCTCCTCTCAGCATCACTATATAATTATCGCCTCTGCCTCAGCGCTGGCACACTGTCATCATGTTAACACTCCGCATTGTACATTAATCATGGGGCCACAATGACTGCCACACAAGCAAATAACACACACATACACACACACACACACACACACACACACACACACACACACACGGCAGTGTGTATAATTTCCCCTTCCTGCTGGTCTAAAATGGTAATGAGCTATAATGGGGCTGGGTTAATGAAGAGGAGAGGAGCAAAGTTTTGGGGGTGAAGGAGGCCGAGAGGGTGTGTGAGTACCGTGGCATGGCTCATCTATCAGGATGTGTGTGTGTGTGTGTGTGTCTGTAAAATATCAGACCTCCTTGAGTCAGAGCTGTCACTCCTGAAACACCACCATAATTGCGTTTGGAAAGCGAGCCCAGTGAAGGTCAGAACTCATTTTTGCAGGGGGGGACCTGAAGGTAAAACCAATTACAGCTGTGTTGGTACATTAGTGGTTTGGTGTTTTCTTGCATGACTGAAGGTCAAAATCCATCAAACATATTAAAACAATAGTTGGATAGAAATCCATAAATTTTTAACAGAAGTCACACGTGTTTCAGTCGTTATTGTGTGAAAGCTTTTCATTCGGGTGTGTGTGTAACAAAACACAATGTCATGTCACAGTGTCACGCTTAATATTCACTCCTTCAGTGTATCATTTTGTGCAAGAGTGCAGCAGTTTTCTCTTCATTCACTTGCAGCAGTTCAATTGCTTCCTTGTTTAGAACATAGGGGTGTAAGAAAATATTGATACACATGAGTATTGCAATACTGTGTCACGCAATACAGTATTGATTCTCCAAAACGCGATTTTTAATTAATGTCTTAAAAATCTGATGGCTCGCCGGCGGACCTGGCTCTTATTCTGTAATTCGGAGGTTGTAGCATGCTCAGTTTTGAAGCTAGACTGAAGATAATGGCATCACATGAAACTAGGAAAGTCTAAGGAATCCTTTGGTACCAACCATGTCATACTTGCATGTCACGAAGGAGGCAAAATAACACTCCAAAATTACACAACATTTTGGCGAGGAAACACTGGCATGGCCATTTTCAAAGGGGTTTCTTGACCTCTGACCTCAAGATATGTGAATGAAAATGGATTGTATGGGTACCCACGAGTCTCCCCTTTACAGACATGCCCGCTTTATGATAATCACATGCAGTTATGGTCACAATTCATGCAGTTCTTTGAATGCAGTACAAATGTTATTTTCACCTATTCTAAAAATGATGTATTTTAATATTTCTGCATACTGGGGTCCCTAATTAGTCATAGAAATGCATAAATTGGGTATCACTGTAAAGCTGAGACTCTTGTGGATCCAATGAGTCCAACTATATTAATTTTTTACTCAGAATTTATGCATATCTTTATCTTTATAGTATGACAGTTTTCCAAAAATTAGATTTGAAAAAAGAAAATCGCAATATTTTGAATCGTTACCCCTGCATCATGATACTTATTGTATCGCCAGATTCTTGCCAATACACAGCCCTATTAGATCGTAGACTTTTCTAATCTAAAAGATTATTTGAGTGAATGCATACAGTTGTGGTTTCTGATTATCGGCCTGTTTTCTGTCCATGCTTGCAGAATGTCGTATGATGAAGTCGGTGAACTATGGGAAGATGTCTGCCACTCTGAGCCGAGGCTCCCCCAAGATCGCCATCCAATCGGGACGCAGCAAGTCCCCTGCATCCAGTAAGTTTTCTTCTTCTTCTTCTCCTTCTTGTCTCCTCTTCCTCTCAAGGTGCCCATTTTCTTAATGGAATTTGGCACGGTGTCATTGTCCTTTTAAGTATCCTTGCAATCTGTGCGTTTGCGCACAAAGGAGCGTGTGCGTCACCTCCGACCTGATGGACACAGTTGGGAGTTGTTTGTATCCTAACGCTATCTCGTGTGATTGCTTAGTATTTTCTAGCTCATTACTTAATCAGCGTCGCAGCAAATGAAAACAGTATGAGTAAACACTGCAATGATATCAGAGCTCTGCGGAGTGTCTGGCTGTGTTTACCGTGTGTGTGTGTGTGTGTGTGTGAGAGCTGTGTCTCGTTGCATGCTGAATATGAATTCAAATGAGAATGATTTCACAAGGGAGTGGAGAAAAAGGCAAAATATGGATGAGAGAGGTAAAAAAATAGAGGGGGAGTGAAGATGAGAGGGGAAGAAGAGGGGAAGGGGGTTGGTGACTCAATCCTGCAGCTCCCCACAAGCCGTTCTTCACCTGCCATACTAATGAAATGTAATAAAATGGTGAGAGCTTGCACTGTCTGCTACCGGCTGCATTGTTTGTGCCTGATAATGATGCTTTTATGAATGTCTCTAAAAAAGCACCCCCATTTAATGCAACAGCAAAGCACAAACTCAAATAGAATAGAGCATTAATACTAACAATCGAATGCAGCTCCAGTGTGTCTGTCTGTGTGTAAAACGCCTAGTTATGCACAGCACACTTGACTATTCATCCTTATTATTATTATTTTGGGATTTGAGTGCGCAGAGACCTTTTTTTGGGTTGGGGATGATTCGGTGGGTGATGCAACATACAGAAACTCCCCGAGAGGAAGTCGTTCCACCTGCTGTTGAAGCGTATGAGCATGCACAGACACACGCCGTGCAGCATTGCAGAAAGAAAACCAACAAGTTGTTTATATGTTTTATGTGTCGAGCTGTAGGAGGAAAAGGTGAGGCAGGGGAAAAAACAAGGGGAGGAGAGAAACGGCTAGGGTGAACAAGAGAAAGTTCTGGATGCTGATGGCTTGGAAACTTTGGGGAAAAGGTTATGAGAGTGAGTCATACGCTATCTGATCTCGTCGGAGTCTGGAATGAAGGTGTATACTGATGTGTGTGTGTGTGTGTGTGTGAGAGAGAGAGAGAGAGAGAGAGAGAGAGAGAGAGGGAGAAAACAAGAGACTGAGACAGAGCAGGGAAAAAAAGACTGACTCGTCTTGGTTGCCATGGAAGCATAGCACAGTAGGAGCTTGTAGCTACAGACACAATAGTCTGTGACAGCCATATATGGCAGTGACTTCCTGTGAAATGGCCTGCAGTGGAGAACGGAGCTGACTGACGCTCGGTCCGCGCTGGATCCCTGAGTCAGACCGTCCCGGCGTTTTCACTTCTGAGAAAAATGTTCCCCTTCTGGCGCTGCTTCCGCTACTTAACATCATCAGATGTTGTTGTGCTGCGCTGTATTCATCCCCTTAAAACATCACCGCTTTGTGAAAAGGTCAGAGTGGAGCGACGGGAGGAAATGACACGATGATTGATTGATCTGCTGTTTTGACCCTGACTGACACTCTGTTTGCCTTTTTTTGCTCTAATGTTAGCATCATCATAGGAGTTGTTTTGTTGTGTTTTTCACTTTAAAAACACACCCTGCGACCTTCCCTTGAGGACAATTTGTCCTAGAATTAAGCTAATAGTCAACAACAGCTGATACTGCGTGCTGTAGCACATGGCTTATAGAGGTGCCCGTTCTGTTATTCCATGTGTTCACAAGAAGGCCTCACTGGAGTCCAGTCACACCACTGAAAAGACGGCTATGATATGAGAAAGAAAACCGTTGTGTTACAGTTGTGTTATAACTATTATCACATCTACTGTAAGTTTAATAATTCAGAATTAAAGGAACAGCGTGTGACATTTCGAGGGATGTAATGCCAGAAATGGAATATAATATTCATAACTATATTTTAATCAGCGTATGATCAGTAGAAACTAAGAATCGTTGTGTTTTCGTTAGCTTAGAATGGATGGTAAATGGACTTGGACTTATATAGCGCTTTTCTAGTCTTCCAACCACTCAAAGCGCTTTACACTACATGTCATTCATTTGGTTGCAATTCTCAACCACACCGCTAGATGCCGCCAAATCCTGCACACTGTACCTTTTTAATATTTGAGAAACAATTGTCTTCTGCCAGAACCGTGTTTTCTGAACAGTATCAAATCAAACTATTGTTGAAATGATTAGTCGATAAATGAATTATCTGATTAACAGAAAATGAATCAACATTTATCAAGCACACGTGATGAACGTCGATCGTTTTATCTTCTCAAAGGTGAGGATTTGCTACTTTTCTCTGTGAATTGAATACATATGGGTTTTGGACTGTTTGATGGACACAAGAAGCTATTTGAAGATGTCAACTTGTGATGAGCATTTTCCCAATTGTTTGAACGCTTGTAGACTAATAAACATTTATTCAATTAATCAAAAAGATAGTTGATAGATCAATCGGTAATAAAATTGATTTTGTCGATGTCTTCCAGAGTAAATCCTTTGTGTAACTGGGTCATGGCTGAGAGGAAATGTGAGAGGTCTGTCATCTTAAAGGTGTCTAATGCACCTTACAGCACACTAACAACAATTAATCTTTTGCAGAAAAGAAAGATATTACCCTTAATTGATGACAGTCCAATCTAATCTCTAACTAAAACAGTTCTGTCTGGCTTTCATCACTGTATTCATTGTATTAAATATAATAATAATGTAGGGCGTTAAGCCCATTAACTCTGCAGAATAATGCATTAAGATGAAAGATGATTCATTATTCAAAATGTTATCGCTGCTTCCGTCGGTTATTTAACTGCAGCTACACTCCAAACCTTTTTATCTGAGATCTTGGCAATGAAATTAAAAGTATGGATGCCAGACAAGAAAGCTAAAGTCTATTTATTGATATTTAGAAACCAAGCAGCATGTAGGATTTTATTATTTCTCATGCACACTCGGAGAGAGCACGATAAAGAACGCCATTCATTTTAAACCTTGCTGCAGGTCTTGAGGTGTTTTGAAAAAGCAGCCATGAAGTCCCATATTCATTTTCCATTCAGCCAGCATTAATAACATCCTTTATCACATCTAATAATCTGGACTGAAGGAGCTGCACAGAGAAGATGTGAAGTGTGAATTTGGTCTGAGATAGTGAAAGAGAGAGAGAGAGAGAGAGAGAGAGAGAGAGAGAGAGAGAGACGGGGAGAGTTGGAGAGCATGTAACGCAACACGTGTGCTGTCAAACACCAGCTGGTGTCCTTCTGCGTGTCTGGCTGCTCCTCATTGTGTGTGTTTGAAGTTTTGACCTCGACACCACTGAGGAGCAGAAGTGTGTGTGTGACGGACGGACAAACAGACTGGTGAGACTGACAGAAAGACATAGTCATAGAAACACACAGACAGAGGATCTTATACTGTAAAATTAGATGTCATATTATAACGCATACAGTGCCTATAAAAGGTATTCACGAAATCATCACTGGTGCAGCCAACTGGTTTTCACATGTTAATTAGTGGGGGATAGGTGTTGTAGATGGGCCTGTTTTAGTTTACTAGGGTGCCCCGAATAAAAATCTTTGGGCTTTGACACTTTGGTGAGAAATAGACGACGGTATTCGGGACTTCGGGACAGCATGAATATGAATAATGTGGGATTATTCTTTATTTCATGGGCTATTTTGGGATTTATACATTATTATTGCATACTTACATATATAAACAAAGCTTTCAAATACTGATTTGGAGGTCAGTTACTATGGCAGCGGTCAAAGCTTGAAGCATTTGGGTCAGCCCTATAGCTTATAGTTACAGTATTAGCTTCATAATTAATCAATAACTTTTGATGGGAGGGACTTTAATTTTAAGTCATGGAAACTTTTTTCAAAAGTGATGTGAAAATTAGATTTACTATGTGTATGTAACGCTTCAAAAAAAGTTAAAATTGTTGAAATATTTCTCCTGAAAACTAAAAAAAAGTTATTTTTTTATGAAACTAAACAGCAGTCATCTAATGTGTTTAATATGTGAGTCCATCTGCGCATTTACTGCATCGCACAGTGACAAACGTGTAAAACAAGTCAGTGTATAAACATTATTTCCAAAATTGAAAGGAAAAGGTGTTAAATAATGGAAAACATTCATATTGCAAATGGTGGATAAAACTAAAAAACAATCAGATGATGGAATGAAAAGGGCTGTGAAGCTTTTTAGTGTATGTGTTTTATCTTTATTATTGCTTTATCAGACGAGACAAACACTTTGTCTCGTCTCTTTGTTTCGAGAACAAGAGCCTTACGAGAAATATTCTGAATCAATTTAAGAAAATGCAATAAAAACAAACAACTTATGAGGCTGCTTCCCAGCACAGATACAGTTGAACTCTCCTTCCTTGTTCTTATTGAAAAACATCATGAGACACTACAGGTAGAAATGTTGTTTTTTCATGCACTGGACAATTTTGAGAGTTTGGACTATTATGCATCCATAACATTTCTTCTTTCAGATTAGTAGAAAGAAAACATTTAGGTGTTTATTTCACAACACTTTTTCTGTAGATATAGTGATATCTATTTGTTACATTTTTTAACTTATTCGTCTGTAGTGTCTCCCCTTATATGTTCTTAGTATGTTTAGTAGGTGAATCATGTAGGTCTAATGTAGTCCATGACTCATCGGTCTTTATTGACACGTTCTCATTCCAACTCAACGTCCTATACCGCCCCTTGGCGTCACGCCCCTTGGCGAGGTTAAGGAAAGAACTACATGGTTAGCCTAAAACTGCCACGTTTGTACAGTGAAAATGACACTGAACGTTGTGAACAGGGGACATGAACGAACAGCTGATTGTAAGGTGACGTACGGGACACGAACAGCGGTCTCCTGGATGAAAGCCCCGTTTGTTGTTGTTGTTGTCTTTCGCTCTTTAACCTACGTCACTCCATTCACTCCCAGCACACTTTCTTGGAGCGCTAACTGTTGCTGGGGATAGGTTTACATTGTAGTTAATGGAAAGCCTGGTGCGTTTCATACCGGCGCTAAAGGGTGCGTTGTGTGGTGGTACCGAACGCAGACGCCTGTGAACAGGCCTCGGTATTTAACGCCCTGGGAATGAGAACGGGCTGGTCTTTATCTAATACTGTACGCAGTAATCCAATAATAATTTGATATAAACGAGGAGCAAAGTGAATGTAAATGTGACTCTAAAATGCATCATACTTTTATGATTTAAATCTTAAGATACAAATTAAATCTTGACTTTTTTTCCGACCAACCTCTCAATGACCGATTTTAAATTTCAGCTAAATACAGTTTCATTCATCTCGCAAATTTCAAGGCCACATAAATGTCTCAGGTATCCACGCTCATTGTGGAGGGTCTGATGTGGCGTCATGTTCTCTCAGGTTTTCGTGCGTGTACGTGGGCAGGTTGCCTCGTGTCAGCCTTACATTGTCATCACTCGAGCTTCGTTCTGTGATGATCTCACGACCCCAGCTGAGCGCCTATACAGACCCGAAATAACGTGAGAAAACAATTTGCACTCGTACATACTTCTCTCTCCCTGTCTCGCCATCTGTCTCTTTGCTCTCCTCTGATGCCTCATGTCAGCTAAAATTAACAGAGGAGTGCAGATGGTGTCAGCAAGCATCACTTTTGATACTTCAGGGTCTCACCTTTCTCTTTCTGTGATGAGCGACTCTGTGTGACGGTAGAGACTCAGTGGTGAAGTGAGCAGGTTCGCCCGACCCCACACATAAATCCAGTGTATCTCCAGAGGATCAGCTGCTGCTGGCTCTGACGCTCTGAACTGTGATCGCATGATGTCTGCAGCCTTCACTGCCGCTCATGAAGGGTACAAATGTACTTTCTGAAAGATAAGCACAGCGAGCGTAACCAATAACAGACTGCAAGAAAAACAAATTCTGGTATTGATATTTGCACTGAAGGCAAGATAATGACATGCCTCCTGGCAGCTTTGTGTTTATGAAATGTCTTCTTTACTTTCAACCATCAGAAATGTGTTATGTTTGACTGTGTTTTACCTATATCTTATAGAAGAAATTGCATGAAACATGTGTCATCAGGCATTCTGCTAAACTCACTGATTTCATGTGCTGAATTTCCAGCCCGTTCTCATTCCCAGGTTGTCAAATATGATACCGACGCACAAGGCACTCTATCATGGCGGTAGGAGACACACCAGGCTTTCCATTAACTACAATGAAAACCCATCTGCGGTGACATTAAACCCACAGGGAAAGTACGTCAGGAGTGTGGTGACATAGTTTAAAGAGCGAAAGAGACACACACAGGGCGCGAGGGGTTTTGGATAGGACCAACAAACAAGACATTCATCCAGGAGATCGCTGTTCACTTTCACATTACAATCAGCTGTTCACAACGTCAAGTCACATTTGCACTGTACAAACATAGTCATTTTATGCCCAATCATGTTGTTTCCTAAACCTAACTAGGTGGTTTTGTTGCCTAAACCTTAGCAAGTGTTTTTGTTTAATTCACAACATTAAACATGTGTTTAGTGTGACGGAAAAAGTGATGCAGAGGGGTCTGACAAAGGAATTTCCCAGAATACCTTTGGACAGCTCTCATAGACCATGCATGCACAAACTTCCATATATTATCATATGTTCATATTAAGAACCATGTGTGTTGGTTGTCATTATATGCTGCATTTTTACTATACCGTATATGAATGATGAGGTGTGGTTCTTGAGATAAAGGTGTGATAATATACACATGTGATACAGAGCACATATAATAAGCGATGTACAGGGAAGAACGTGATTCAGTAGTAGTCTAATTTTAGGTGCATGTCTGCTTTTATATTCCACAATTCCGCTTTTTTTCCTTTTTTGAAATTCATATCACGATATATAGCCTGTGTATCATCCAGCACATGCACAGCTGGAGACAGGCCGATGCATGAGATCCTTTTCCATATTCATTGCTAGCACAGCTTCCTTGTAACGCTCTGTGCAGCCATAGTGTTTAACACAGCAGGTGGCAAAGAAGCCCAAACGGCTGCATTTGCATTCTGGTCAAATTGGTATCTTCAGCGGATCTCTCTCTCTCTCTCTCTCTCTCTCTCTCTCTCTCTCTCTCTCTCTCTCTCTCTGTGTGTGTGTGTGTGTGTGTGTGTGTGTGTGTGTGTGTGTGTGTGTGTGTGTGTGTGTGTGTGTGTGTGTGTGTGTGTGTGTGTGTGTGTGTGTGTGTGGACTGTTGATGCAAGAATCTAAAAAGGGGACCTAATAGGATTAAAGGAGCAGTGTGTAACATTTTGT